>JAJLUK010000030.1:137922-152262 GCA_030570055.1 Blastobotrys chiropterorum
CAAAAAAAAAAAAAAAAAAAAAGCCGAAAATACTCAACAAATGCAGGATTGGGGGTGTTGAATTTAAAGCGTTGAAATGTCGTGCAATAATAATTTTTTTTTTTCTTGTTGTTCACCTCACATATATAAGTAGGATTTTCTGTCAGGTGTTTGGAATCCCCACTCGCTTCCCACACACACAGTACGTTTACCATGTCCACGCCTGAACAAGTTGATTTGGAGGAGGTTGCCGCCATTGCATCGGGCAGCAACGTGAAGCAGCAGAACATCAACCGACGAAAGCAGCGCGAGGCCGAGGAGAAGGGTGCGAAGGATGCAAAGCCAAAGGTGCACATCTCGGAGCAGCCGTTCACGCTGTCCAACTGGTACAAGCACATCAATTGGCTCAACACGACCATCATCGCCATCATCCCGCTGATGGGCTTTTTGGCCACGCCGTTTGTGCCGCTGCAGGGCAAGACGGCTCTGTGGGCGTTTATCTATTACTACATGACCGGCTTGGGCATCACCGCCGGGTACCACCGACTGTTTGCCCATCGGGCCTACAATGCCGCGTTCCCGTTGAGACTCTTTCTAGCCCTTGTGGGCGGCGGGGCCGGGGAGGGCTCCATCAAGTGGTGGTCCAACGGCCACCGAACCCATCACAGATACACGGACACTGACAAGGACCCTTACAACGCCAAGCGTGGGTTTATGTTCTCCCACATGGGCTGGATGATGTTTTTGCAAAACCCAAAGCTCAAGGGCCGAACTGACATCTCCGACTTGATTGCCGATCCAATTGTGCGATGGCAACACCGCCAATACATCTGGGTGCTTCTCTTCATGTCCTTTGTCTTCCCAACTGTGGTTGCCGGCTTGGGCTGGGGCGACTGGCTCGGGGGCTACGTCTATGCCGGCATTTTGCGGCAATTCGTTGTGCACCAATCCACTTTCTGCGTCAACTCGCTCGCGCACTGGATTGGCGACCAACCATTCGACGACCGACGAACTCCTCGTGACCACATGTTGACTGCCTTTGCCACCCTCGGCGAGGGCTACCACAACTTCCACCACGAGTTCCCATCCGACTACCGAAACGCCATCAAGTGGTACCAATACGACCCCACCAAGCTCTTCATCTGGACCATGAAGCAGATTGGACTTGCATCCAACCTCCAGACCTTCTCGCAGAACGCCATCGAACAGGGTCTTGTCCAGCAAAAGCAAAAGAAGCTCGACAAGTGGCGATCGCGTCTCAACTGGGGCATCCCAATCGAGCAGCTCCCAGTCATTGAGTTTGACGACTTCAAGGACCAGTCCAAGGAGCGCTCCCTCGTGCTCATCTCGGGCATTGTGCATGATGTGACCGACTTTGTCGAGAAGCATCCTGGCGGAAAGGCGCTCATCTCTTCTGCCATTGGCAAGGACGGCACCGCCGTCTTCAATGGTGGCGTCTACTTGCATTCCAATGCTGCACACAACCTTCTGGCCACCATGCGTGTGGCCGTCATTCGAGGAGGCTGCGAGGTCGAGGTGTGGAAGCGGGCCCAGGCCGAGAAGAAGGACGTCAACCCCGTCTCGGATTCTGTTGGCGACAAGATTCTCCGCGCTGGTGAGCAGGCCACAAAGATCCCAGAATCCGGCGTCTCTGGTCGTGCCGCGTAAATAGCAAAAAAGAAAAAAAAAAAAAATAATGAACAGTCATAACTTATTATATGTAGATTAAACTGGAATGGTTTTGCATTGGAGCACAATGGTTTAGATATGGACGTAGGGGGAGAGTGGTTGCCTCCGACGGCTTCCTTTCTCTCTGAAAAGAAGGCTGCCCGCAGGACATACTCGTCCGCCAGAGGCTTCTAGGTCCTAGGGGGTGTGTAGCCTCCGGCGGCTTCTTTTTTCTCCGAAAAGAAGCAAAAAAGGTAGCTCCGCTTCGCGGAGGGGGAGTTTTAGTGCTTTTGCTTCTTTTGGCACACCCACCACCTAGGCGTTGTGGTTTCGGTGGTTTTCTCGCAAGAGAAAAGACAGCTCCGCTTCGCGGAGATCCTCCCAACACCACAAATGTCCTCATTACTCATAGCATATCAGCTCAAGGGCAAGAAGGTGGTCGTAATTGGCGCTGGAGAAGTTGCAGCGGGTCGAATAACTGCCTGCTACAATGCTGGAGCGGCAGAGATCGAGATCTATGGGGCTGAGATCCATCAGGACATCCTGGCCCTTAAGGAGGCCGACGAGTCCAACGTACTCGCTGTGTTTGAAGTCACGGACCCGCAACCACACAACGTGGATCTTGAGGGAGTGAGCGTTGCATTCACGGCCATTGACGATAGACGCATGTCGATGGAGTTTGTTCAGTACTTCCACAATAGGAACATCATGTGCAATGCCGCAGATATTCCAGAATTGTGCGATTTCTACTTTGGTTCCACGATCACTCGAGGACCCTTGCAGATTCTAGTGTCTACCAACGGAAACGCCCCACGATTGGCTCGTCGAGTGCGACAGGAGCTGGAGAACAAGGTGGACGACATGGGCATGGAAGGTGCATTTGAAAAAGTGGGTAGGTTGCGGGAAGCCCTGAGAGCCCGTACCGTACATGGTGAAGAGGGCTTCGATCCGGCTACTGTCCGCAAAAGAATGAAGTGGATGTCTGATATTTCCGACAATTGGACCTTCCGACAGATGGCGTCTTTGAACGATGCAGCAATTGCAAAGCTGGTGTCAATGTATCCCAACAAGGTTTCGTATGACGATGTAATGTAAGCCCTGCAAGCATAATGGTGAGTTGAGTGTGCTTTATGCCGTTTTAATAGGCATACATTTTAGTTAGCTCTCTGAACAAAAGTTGTCGTTTAACTCAGTCACCTCCATTACATAATCAGATTTATGGTGTGCGTATCAATGTCTGTTGCGCGCACCAGAGGAGGAGTTGGAAATTTCAGCTCTGGACGTTAGGTCCGACCACTTCAAGCATATATTTTTAAATCATGGAATGGACGGCTCCTGGGAAGGGGAGTAGGGCCACGCGCAGCAGAAATGCGAGACGGAGGAATTTGCGGCGAGCAAAGCTGTGGGAAACACAAGTCCGATTACTGCGAATGAAACAGCAGGAAGAGAATAAAGTAAAAGCCCAAAATGAAATCATTGATTGGCGGAAGAAACTGAATTTGAACGCAGTTGAATGTGATATGCCGTTTAGTTACAAGCCCACGGTTCCACCGTATCCGTTTTGCTTTGAAAACAACGAGCAATTGGAGGAGGACGTTATTCCACTGATTGATGCGAGCGAATATCTGGACAATGAGCCAGCTGGAGATTCTGTGGATCAGCTGGAGCCTGGTGACGTGGTATACCTCAAACGAATGGGTATGGACCCGTATTCATACTGTCCGTCAGTAATTGTTGAGTTTGCGCAGGTCCATGAAAAAACCAGCAACGGACTTTGGATTCGAGTGGCAGAGTCCGACTTGGCTGACGGGATCCTCCGCAAAGATACTACAAGCTCTGGCTTGTATATGGATTACGGGGATCGTGAGATTGGTCTCGACGAAATCATTGGCCTGAAAATTGTCCAAAAAGGCCAGCCCATCATCCGGCTGAATCATTTCGACGTCAAATATCCATAAGCTGGCCCCGCAGAGCTACCTTTTCTGCTTCTTTTCGGAGAAAAAAGAAGCCGCTGGAGGCACTGCGAGTGTTTTTTCCATCTTTCCTGAAAAGAAGCAAAGGCATGGAGGAGCGAGCGTCCATTTATTGCTCTTCTTGCGGGGAAAATAAGAAGCAAGGCAAGTTTGAATTAGTACAATTATGCAGTTTTACGTGAGATGCGGAAATATGGCCAACCGATACCAAAATCTATGGCCTGGCTGGCTGAGTAGATGCAATTGATTTGGACGACTCCTCTTCCGGCGGACCATTATCATCGTCGTTACCGCCATCAGACGAATCTGAGTCGCTTGAGCTGGACTCTGAATCAGAGTCGGATGAGGATGTGTCTTCCCGCTCGCCCTTCTCTTTAAACTCCGAAAACCCACTGGGCAACTCCAACGTTGACCCCTCCTCATGACAGAATACGAGGATTGAGGGATACTCGATCACCGTCTTCCCGATCAACTCTGCGGCAAGAGTTTTCGTGCTGTCCAGCTTAAATAGTATTTGTTTGTCTGCGCGGCAATCGACCTTTTTCAAATAAACCGTATACGACTCTTCTTCTGACTTCACAATATTACGACGGATCAATTCATCGAGGGTTGCCGAATCGGGGACGCAATTGGTTTGAGTTGTGGCGTCCCACTCTTGCCTCCCGCTATTAAACCGATACGCTACCCATTCCACCGTCCATTGGTAGCGCTTACGCTTATTGTTGAACCCAGACTTGTTCATGGTAGCCCGCTTCATACCGAGCGGGAGCACCTTGACATGCACGCCGTTCTTGGTCATCGTTTTTTGCTTGTTATGGCGGGTACGCTTCAATCCGCGGTCATACACATCGCTCTTCCCCACTTGAATGCTACGACCAACCCGCTGCAGAAAGTTGTAATCCCGGTTCAAAGTGTTCTCGCAGATTTCACTCTTGCCCACATACTTGGTCGGGTCCCGCTGGCCCGTGCACGAGTACAATTCCTTGTGTTTCTTCGAGCACGCCAGACTGCATGTCCGCAGCTCGCATGCCGGACAACGGTACCGCGCCTGGTTGATATGGCATATCTTGCAGCTGTTCTGTCCGTCCATTGTCGGTCGGGCTCAAAAGGAGAAAAATTATATTATTCCGGTCCCCGTCCTTTTCCCGCACTTTATGGTTGGGACCAAAACCACAAAGCCAGTTATCACCCACACACACCAAACAGACCCCTTAACAAACACACAAGAGAATGGTGAGTCCCGCGTCCACTGGCTAAACGAACAGTACGGAGAATATTAATGTCATCGCATAGTCTGCCCAAAACTCGTCTGGAATCCAAACATTGCTCGAGGTAAGCACGTCCTCTTTCGCTCCGGTGCTGGCTTCAATCTAACCGACACGAACAAATAGGCCGAAAAGAAGGCACACGAAATCGTCCAGAATGCCCGATCTTGTAAGTCTTACTGAACACTCGGTATAGTTTCGTACTAATATCGTCCAGATCGCGCTCAACGTCTGAAGGCTGCAAAGACCGACGCCGCCTCCGAGATCGAGCAGTACAAGAAGGAGAAGGAGGCCGAGTTCAAGAAATACGAATCTGAGGTAAGTCCGGCCGAATTGGTCCACACGAAACAGCGCTAACCGCATTCTTCAGCATACCGGGAACACTGACGAGGCCGAGAAAGAGGCCGATGCGTCTGTCCAGGACCAACTGGCCGAGATTAAGAAGCTGGCTCAGTCTGGCAAGACTGACGTTGTGAAGCGTCTCGTCGAAACCGTCACCACCCCAGACCCAACCATGCATATCAATGCCTGAGCGGCGCATCCATATTTATCTCAAGATAAGCCCTTTTGACTATATTTCTTTTTTTCGCCGTCCGCGGTGCGTTTTTGCTTCTTTACTATGAAAGATGACCGCGCTATTTCCACCTGCGGCTTCTTTTTTTTCCGAAAAGAAGCAAAAAAGGTAACGAGGCTTCGCCTCGAAATAATGTAGAAATGAAAGACTGGTGATCTTAGGCCAGTCGTCGTCAACTACAAGATCAGAGAGACGGATAATTGGTGCCCGGAAACTGCAGCGGCTAGAAATATCGGGAATGCGCCCGCATTCCGTATCGGAGGCAAGCCAGAAGTAACACAAACGAAGTAGGCTCCTTTTTATATTTCAAACTGGATGCCAGTAGGATAATATTTCCCAAAACGGAAGGTGGCCGCACGCGGCTTGTCCCACAACACAGAGATTACATGTACAGTGCGTTTGCTTCTTCCTAGTAAAAAAGGCCACCCGCAGAGCAATATTCATCTGACTGCGGTTGTTGTTGTTGTTGTTGTTGTTGTTTTTTCTTTTTTTTTTTTTTCAAAGGCAAGCCCAAAAGGCGGCTCCACTTTAAGAATCCTGAAGATATCAAGGTCAAGGTTCCTACCGCTTCGTGAAGTTGGGTGTTGGGACGAATGGGGCCGCCCCTCCCCACCACGACATCATCGTTTCTCTTTGTACCCTACACGTTGCTTAGAATGAAGTGGCTTGCGGACTATGCGGATCAGTACAACGTTTCGACCGCCTTGTTCCTTGCAATTGTGGTCCCGGTCCTCCATGTGTTCGCCTACCGGATAGTGCTGCGGCGAGGATCAAAGAAGACCCAGCCCGTTCCGTTCACCATCCAGCCGCCGGAACAGGCGCTGCCCCATTGGAAGGGCAAGCGGGTCTCACCTGTGTCGGTATACGATCCTACGGACCCAGAGAATATCCAGTGCTACTGTCCGGCCACGGGCCAGTCTTTAGGGGCAGTGCGGGCGTCTACCAGACAGGACATAGACGACACCATTGCCCGGTGTCGCGACGCTCAAAAGGCATGGGCTGAGACGACCTTTACGCAGCGTAAAAAAGTTCTCAATACTATCCTCAAGTACATCTCGGATCACCAAGAAGATGTAGCCCGAATTGCGTGTAGAGACACCGGTAAGACCATGTTGGACGCCTCATTGGGCGAAATCATGGTCACGCTGGAAAAAATCGCTTGGATTGTGAAAAATGGCGAAAAGGCGTTGGAATCGTCTTATAGGCCTGGTGCGGCCAACATCCTCATGTCATATAAGGGTGCCAAAGTGGAGTATCAACCGTTAGGTGTAGTTTCTGCAATGGTCTCGTGGAATTATCCACTACATAATCTCATGGGACCGGTGGTTGCGGCGTTGTTTAGTGGGAATGGAATTATCGTCAAGTGCTCGGAAAACGTGGTATGGTCGTCGCAATTTTTCATGGAAATTGCTCGCCAGGCTCTGCGGGTGTGCGGGTTTGATGATAATGTGGTCCAATTGGTTGCGTGCTGGCCCCAGGATGCGGACTATCTGACCGCCCATCCAGGATTAGATCACATCACGTTTATTGGATCACGACCAGTGGCTGAGAAAGTGGCCACCGCCGCAGCCCGGACTCTGACACCGGTGGTGGCAGAGCTCGGAGGCAAAGACCCGCTAATTGTGCTGGACGACGTCAGGGATGTACGCTCAGTCGCATCGGTAATCATGCGGGGCACTTTCCAGTCGTCGGGCCAAAATTGCATTGGTATCGAACGGGTAATTGCGCTGCCCAACGTGTACGATGAATTGGTGTCTATTCTGTCCAAAACAGTATCCGAGCTGCGGATGGGCTCATCGATTGATCAACAGGAAGATATTGACGTGGGGTCAACTATTTCTGATGGAAGGTACAAGGCATTAGAGGAATTGATCCAACAGGCTGTATCCCAGGGTGCAAAGCTGGTCCATGGCGGGACACAGTTTGTTCACCCCAAATACCCTCAGGGACATTATTTCACTCCAACCATGCTGACTGATGTAACGTCGGACATGGAAATTGCCCAGAACGAAGTCTTTGGACCAATTTTGTTGATGTTCAAAGTGGACACTGTCGATGAGGCGGTGGAACTGGCCAACTCCACCGAATTTGGTCTCGGCGCTTCTGTCTATGGTAGCGACTTTAAACAGCTCAATTCGATCACACGTAGGTTACGTTGTGGTAACGTTGCAATTAACGATTTTGCTACATTTGCATTGTGCCAGCTGCCGTTTGGTGGAGTGGACGGAAGTGGATACGGTAAGTTTGGTGGGATGGAAGGGTTACGGGGACTATGTCTGGAGAAGAGTGTATGTTACGACCGATTGCCATTTATAACGACCAAGATACCGCGTCCACTGGATTATCCAATTCCGGACGTCAAGAAAGCGTGGGAGATGGTCAAGTCTATCAACCAGGTCGGATATGGGTTTGGAACCTGGGGGCGGATAAAGGCATTGGGGAAGTTGAGTCGAGCATGAGTGGTTCAAGAATTAACAATAACAAAAAAAAAAAAAATTGTGTTTTATTATTATTATTTTTGACTTTTATATACACACAAAACCTAAAATCATTCTTGTAAAATACTCTTTTCCATCTTCTTATGGCTGGCAGCAAGCTCATCGGAAAACTTTTTGAATTTCCGCTCCACATCCTTAGTGAAGTCCTTAAACTGATCGTGTGATAATCCGCCTCCGCTGTGCGCCTTCTTTAGGTACTTCATCATTTCTTCTCGGATAGATGTCAACGAATGCTTGGAAGGAGAGTTTCGGAAATGCTCGTATTCCTGCTTGATGTCCTTGGCAAGCTCCTTCTTTGCATCGGCGGTTCTAGTTGGAAGCGTAATGTTCACCACTTGCTCGTTTCGAGCATCCACCTGAGGAGTGACGCCCAATTCGGCCAACATGGCCGAATTGATATATTTTACATGCTTTGGATCAAACACGGTCAGAACGACAGTCCGATTGTTGTTTTTGATTTGGATATTGGCGATTGAACGAAGCTCCTGAACACCTTCATCGGAGCTGAGATTGACTCGAGTTTGGCCTATCTTAGCTGTGCTGGCCTTGCCCTGTTTGGCCTCGGCCGATTTGATCCCAAACTGTTCCACACAGTCCTTGAACTTTGCGTCTAGGTTTTTGACGTCCTGGACAACCTGATCCACATCTGGCACGCTTGGATCGGGTGGAGAGTGGCCCGCGTTTCTATCGTTACTATGACCCTTCCCTCCCTTCTTGGTCTTGTTTTTGGCCTTGGTCGCGATTGTGGTAGAAAAAGGTGCAATGGAGCGTCTCTGGACTGCGCGGGTGATTGGCAGTCCGAGGGCTGGACGAACCAGCTGCATGGTTCGCAGGAGTCGTAATTGGATCATTTAGTATAGCTATAATTCCCGAGGAGAGCCCAACGCTATGCCTACACACTCACACCCATTTTCACGAATAAGGGCCTTTTGTCACAAAAAAAACTGTTCCTAACCCTGATCGGATTAGTAGTTTGCCGGTGGGGGACCAAAAAAGCGGTCTTTCAAGTGGCTAAGCTAAGCTCTAAGGGTGCAATAATATGTATGCTCGAGGGTACTAAAAAAAGATACCACGGCTTTTGCTCAGGCGTTCAATTGCGCCTGCGCAGCTGATTGTGTAGCAAAAAAAAAAAAAATAAATAAATAAATAAATATATAAAGGACCGTCCAATTAATTATAACTAGCTATAGCAGGTGTTAGCCGTGCATCATGCGATGAACCGGAAAAACCATGAGAAGTCGGAGCATGTCCAAATAGCAAAGAGCCTTTAAAAGAAAGACCCCGTCGGACGCAGTCATATGGAGGAAAGATCCGTGAAGATCATGAATAATTTTCAACATGATCATTATCGGGGTTCCGAAGCGAAACGGCCTAAAACCCGCACACGCACCGGTCAAGTCCACCAGTGGCACATGCATTGCGATGCTTCAAACTCTCAGTAAGTCACGGAGGTGAGGACTACGCCCATCTCGCCCAATTGAACGTGCGACCGGGATTGCGAGTGGTATTGCGAAGTGTGTGTTTTCGCCGCACGGGGAAAAGCGACAAGACCCGGAATTAAACAACTCGAATCCTGTTCGGCTGAAAAAGCCGGACGTAAGTGTTCAAAATAATAATAATAATATTTTTTTGGCCGCCAGAAAACAACGCCACAATGCCGACACTAGTACCCTGATCGGACGACGAGGCTCGTATTTTTAACGGCGTTTCGGAATACCGGCACCAGAATTGTCGGCGATGCCGGATAGCGATGGCCGATCCGGATATATAAATAGTCTCCGGATCCTGGGACCTTGGGGAAGTGTGTTTGAAAACAGTTCTCCCTCTAACTAATTTTTTTTTTTTCTAACTTGTTACCTTAATACTGTTTATCCCTAATGGACCTCTTCGCAGACGTCTGGAGGAAACGCCGCGCCTGTGGCCGATGCAGACGTATCAAGGTGCGGTGTGAATATGAGAGCACTTCGCACACTACGTGTAAGCGGTGCCTCAAGGCAGGGACTGAATGTGTGGTGTTCCACAAGAATCAGGACCACCAGCAGTCGCCACAGTCCGACCAACAGCAGCAGCAGCAGCAACAACAACAACAACAACCATCACGAACCCCGCGTCTAAATCAGCCACGGCCATCACCCCAGCAAATAAAGCGGGCCCGGGAAGAAGAGCCGTCTCAGACCAACTGGTGCGGCGGCGGCGACGATGAGGAGGAGATTACAAAGACACGCCGTCTATCGAGCGGTGACGACGCAACAAACAATAATAGCCGAGTGGCCCACTTGGAAGCCCTCATTACTAATGCAAAACGCGAGCTCATGACGGTTCAGGGCACAGCCACGCAAAAGGAAAGCTTTAGACGTGATAGCCTCATCAGCCCAATCAAGCCAAGTTCAATTTCCAGTCCGCCCATGAGCCCCCCTCACGGCGTGCAACAAAAGCCGATCTCGGATTTCGACCTGTGGCGGCCTTCCGAACTCCGACGGGCCGACTGTGTGGCTACCGCAAAGTCGTACGGCTTGATCAGTCACGGGGAACTAGAGTACTATTACGGCCAGTTTGTCAAGGAGCTGCCACGACATTTGCCATTTGGAATTGAGTTGAGCGATGACTTGGAGTATATGGAGCGTAATAATCCGTTGTTGACCCTGGCGGCCGTAGCAGCTAGTGCGGCGTCGGTCGGATCGGATCCCATGGACCACCTGGTCAGCTTCATTGATCGAGTGATCTGCGAACGGCTCTTTATCATGGGTTGTCCGAGTCTCGAAGTCATCCGGAGCCTAGTAGTGCTGTGTGTTTTTTGTCAGCCCAATCCGAGCACGAAATTTTCCGTGTACATGCTCATGGGCGTTTCTTGCACCATTGGGCTGGGTCTGGGCTCATTGGATGACATGAAAATGTTCCTGAACATTGGGCAGATCAGTTCCGACTCCTCCAACCTTATTCGCCAACGGGTGCAAACGTTCCTGTCGGTGTATTTTTCGGTGGCCCCCGTGGCTGTGGGAACGAACCGTTTGCGGCTTTTGCAACTCTTGTCAGACAATTACAGCTGTTGTGATGTGCTGCTGAGTACTGGCAGTGAAGTGGACAAGACGGCGGCTTATACGCTACGGGCACTGCACATTGGCGTTGAAGGGTTGAAGGCGTTTAGAGCTAGAAACGATACCTTAACCCCAGTGGCAACAAAAATTTGTCTAGACACTTACAAGGGCAGACTAGATGCGATAGCCGCCAATCTGAGTGTTATTGATAAAACAAAAAAAGCCAACGACCCAAAGTTATTGAGCATTTTTGAGACATTCCATTCGCTCCACGCGCTTTTGAAACTAGAGCTTGGCGAAGGAGCGTTATTCCAACTGCTTTATTGCCAAACATTACCATGTGCAGAGGTTTTGAGCGGCATTGTCGAAGACGTGGTGTCGGCTGCACACGAGATGATCAATGAATTTGTGCGCACATGCTCGGAATCATCGCTTTTCCCCAAATACATGTACTTTCGCCCGCTTTTGGGGATTATGGTCCTGCTACGAACCCGATTAGTCATGTGGTCCCTAGGAGGGTTTCAAGATCTGAGCCTGGACCAAGCCTTCGAACGAGTTCAAAACACATGCATGTCAAAGGCATACACATGCACGGGAAAGCACATGCTCAGTCTGCTTGAGCGTGTGAATCGACACATCGGGCTTGGACTGAAGAACAAGGAAGCGTTCAAGGCGGACCAAACGTCGCAAGAGCTGCTGCGCAATGAAATCAAGAACACGCTGACGTCTGTTCAAATTGGACAATGTGGCCTGGAGCAGAGCACGGTATTGCAACACAACTTTGCTGAGGAGTATTTTGTACAACAGTTTTCTCCCGAGGCAATGCCCACGCCAAAGAGTCCAGCATCTGACACCGTAACGGCGGCCTCTAAACCCAGAATCGCCGATATATTTATATGCGACGCCAACTACAATTCCTATGACTTGTTAAAGGAAATTCTTGGCGAGTTGTCCGCAAAATAACCACACTATTTATTCCTTTTTTTTTTTTTTTTTTTTTTTTTTTTTAAATTTTTTTTTTTTTATTTAATTTTTTTTTTTTTTTTTTTTTTTTTTTTTTTTTTTAATCTCACTTTTTTTTGTTTTGCTCTTGTTTTAGGATTGATCGTCCCCCTTCCCCCGGTGATATGAATCTGGCGGACATAAGCGCTTAGCCGCATCGGAGTATGCACGACGAAGACCCTTTTTCACCGTTTTTCCAGTCAACACCAAACTTGCCTTAAGAATTAATTTCAGCTGGGTGGGAAAATCGCCCTGAAGAAGCCAAAGTTACGTTGTTTTCTGAGCTCTATCTCCTCCATATACTTTCACCCACAGCGCAATGACTTCCAAGTTCAGTGTTGGCGGAGTTGGCGGGATGGATTTTGCGCAGACGTGGCGTCGACGAAGAGCCTGTCAACGTTGCAGGAAGAACAAGGTGCGGTGCGAATATGATAGCCCTGGGAGCATCACATGTAAACGATGTGCTAAAGCGGGTACCAACTGTCTTGTTGAGAACGAAAAGGACCCTTCGGTGAATAATTATCCGAACAATATTAACGGTGGCGATAACATCATCGCCAACGGTAAAGTCGGCGGTGCCAACGCCAACCCGGAAAACGGTAATAGCGAAGCGGAGTTGACTCGAATAAAAGAACTGGAAGGCTCCATCATTAATGCACAACTAGAGCTTGCAGCTTTACGAGGACAAAATTTTGACGGCTGTGTGGCGGACCGTTCGACCGTCAACCTGGTCGGGGATATGGAAGAGGAGAAAATCGTCCACCTAGCAATTTCCAAAGGACTGATTTCAGCTTCGGACGCCCGTAAATACTTTGATCTGGCTTTTGAGCTGTCGATTGCAAAATATACCATCTTTGGAATGGTTTTCAAGACGGATTATGAAACGTGTTGTGAAGAACAGCCATTAACTGCGATGGGGATTATCATGGCGGCGATGGGATATAATGCTACGGAAGGGGTACGAGATTTGCAGAATTTTTTCGATTCTGTGCTGGCGCACCGGCTATATATTCAATCATATCTATCACTGGATCTTATTCGTGGCCTTCTTGTATACTCATTGTATCTGCAGCCCCTGCCGCCGATCAAAACAAGTCTATACGTATCCACTGCACTGTCGTTGGCGACTACCATGGGATTGGGCGATGATGCGGATATCAGTGACATGTATTCAAAGCAGGCCACAAGTGAAGAGTGGGAAACTGCGCGACAGCGGCTGCAGCTTCTCGTTGCTCTTCGTTGCTGTTCCATTGGTATTTCCATTAATACGGAGAATCAACGATACTATGACATGATGCCTGTCCCGCCAGCATGTTTAGATGCGCTTTATGCGTGTGGTGACAGGGAAGATAAGATTCTGGTGCAGACTGCCAGGTTAATGATGAACGGTAAAGAAGCGATTGACTTGTTCAACAATAGCTATGATTACAAGCAGAGCTCCATCACCATAAAGTCAACGCTAGACCGAGAAAAGAAAAAACTCAGTGAGATGGTGGAATCCACTAAATACCTGTTCAAGCCAGAAGAAATAATGGATGGCGCAAGTTTTCACGGCTTCTCCACTTTCGAAACGCAATTACGGCTCACTTTGAATGAGGCGGCGCTCAACAGATTAATATTCCGCGATGATACTGAGGACTTTGACAAAGAAGTCGTCTGTGACATTATTAATGAAATCCTTTCTCTATGCAAGTTCATGATTGACTCGTTTCTGCAGGTGACCGATCGGAATTTCATGCTGCCCAAGTATATGTATGTGCGCTCTGTGCAGGCAATTGTGGTGCTGGCACGAGTCAGCGTTTTGATGAGGTGTCTGAACGAAGAAGTTCCATTTGATGCCAGCGCTCTGATAGACTCCATCCTTTCCGCATGGCGTAGAGGAGCCCGGATCAGCTATAGTATGCAAAACATGCATTTCTTGTATACCAGAGTGGAGCGCATTCTCAAGCTACGCCAACTGAAGCATGACGATTCATTACGGTTGTCGGCATCAAAAACGATCAATTCTGTTCTTCGAGACATAATACGACCTGAGTCAAATCCAGGAACAAACAAGAAGCGAAAGCGGATGCGACTAGAGGATGAATATTGGGCTGCAACATATGAATATCCTCGTCATACGGCGCAATATGCCAAGGTAGATATCATGTCGCCCGCAATTCAAGGTGATCCAGGATTCGTATCTTCCACCAGTGATGCCACTTTGGACAATGCAGGGTCAAATAATAGTACTGCCGCAACTTCGTCCACTGAAAGTCCCCTAGACGAGGAGACAATGAATACTTTATTATCAGAACTGTTTAGTGAAATTGGGGTTACCGAACTGTGGTCTTAAAAAAAAAAAAA
>JAJLUK010000031.1:0-144206 GCA_030570055.1 Blastobotrys chiropterorum
GGTGGACGATTCTTGCGCATGCAATTGGTCATGTTATGATCAGGATGTGAACTAATTTTAGTCAAATCGGGAAATTTGAACGAAATTACGGGCAATTCCGTGTGCCCGCCAGTACCGAATAAAATCTCAGTGAGCTGACAGTAGCACATTTTTTATAATGCCCTTGGATGGAACAATTGAAAAGAGCAGCTTTCTTAACGGAGACCTCAACCTTAGAACCCTCTGGAACTGTAGAAACAGGAATGGGAATATTAGTTCGCACTTAACAAATTGCAAATCCTCGAACTTCCTCCGCTTTTTTTTTTGATACTTTTTCCGTTTTTTCTCGGGCAAGGTCACTGATCACCCCACCATATTATAACAGTTATACTGGGCCCGTCAATAAGTATATGTCCATAATCTGTCGCTATCAACTGTCCAGTACCTTTCCAGCTTGATGCTGCATTGGACGACCTGATCACAAACAACGCGCTAACATTCCGCCTGCGTCTCTGACTTCTTGACGACGCTTTTGCCGTCGTGAAACCTCAACCCAAGAACGCTGGGTCCCATTGAAGGAAGAGACCTTGTTGCGCGCAGGACCTTGCTTTGAAAAAGAGGGGTTGAAATGAAGCAAAAGTGGTAGCTCTGCGAAGCCTAATGATAGTGCTTTTGCTTCTTTTCTAGAAATGAAGGCCGCCCGCAGGGAGCACTAGCCCCAGTGATCCTAGAAGGAGTGGTAGCCCACGGCAGGCTCTTTTTTCCGAGACTGTCTTGCGAAAATCGACCCACCCGGTTGTGTACGGGCCGTGTATCTCCCAGCCAGTCTAATCTCTAAATGATGCGGCTTTTTTGATTAATTTTTTTTTTTTTTTGTGAAAATTTCCAATTTTTATCAAATCGTATCAAAACGGTGAAAAATGTTGCAGGTGCTGAACAACAGCCGGGGGACATTATGGACTGCGGTTGTCTCGAGTGCATTGACTCTCGGGGCCACCTACGTCTACAACAACTACATACACGGCGGTGCATCAGAGGGGCGGAGAAAACGGGACAGTGTCGAACCGAAGGAGGCTGCAGCGGTGCCGGAGGAGGTTGTAAACGAACAGCTTGCGCGGAATCGGGCATTTTTGGGCGATGACGGCGTGAGCCGAATCCGCAACTCGTTTGTCATTGTTGTTGGTGCTGGCGGCGTTGGTTCGTGGGCAGCCACCATGCTGGTGCGATCAGGGGTTGGGAAAGTGCGGATCATTGATTTTGATCAGGTCAGTCTGTCCAGTTTGAATAGACATGCATGTGCCACTCAGGACGACGTTGGCACGTCCAAGGTCGACTGCATTGCCAATTTCCTCAGGAAGGTTGCACCGTTTGTGCAGATGGAGCCGGTGAATGCGTTGTGGAATATGGAGGCTGCGGAGGAGCTGCTTGAGGGCAAGCCGGACTTTGTCATTGACGCTATTGACAACATTGACACGAAGGTGGACCTGCTGACGTACTGCTACAAGAACGGCATTGAGGTGATCTCGGCAATGGGTGCCGGTTGCAAGGCTGATCCGACTCGAGTCAGATTGGCGGACATCAGCTCATCGGCGGAAGATCCGTTGTCGAGATGCACCAGAAGACGACTGCGGGCTCGGGGTATTTCAAAGGACATTCCAGTTGTATTTTCATCAGAAAAACCTGGCCGTGATAAGGCCCAATTGCTGTCATTGGACGATTCCGAAAAAGACCGTGGTGATGTGGGCGAGCTGGCCGTGCTGCCCGACTTTAGAGTGCGAGTGTTGCCCGTCTTGGGTCCACTTCCGGCCATCTTTGGCCTGACCCTTGCGACACACATTATCAATTCGCTAGGTGGCTATTCGCCCGTCTTTGACACGATCCAAGGCGGCTACTCCATGATTGGGAAGACCCGACACAAGCTCTACGAGTCTGCGTTGCAGAGTCTCGTGGGCCAATTTGCACGTCTGGGCATGCCGCAAGCACGAGACGTGCCTATCACCACCACTGATGCGGAATATGTCATTGAAGAGGTCTACCGTGGCCGCTCGCCAGTGTCAGGGGATCCTAATCGACTGGTGCTCTCGGTGTGGGACCCTAGCGCCCCCATCGACGTGTCCAACCTGGTGCCGCTGACCAAGGAGCAGCAGGCCTACCACGAAAAGACTGTGCTCAAGGGCGGCAGTCCGCTAGAAGATGCATATTCCGAGTCCGTTCTGGACATGGTCGCTAAGCGCGCCAAGGAGGAGGAGTGGTATAGCCAGTTTAGATAATGAGTATTTATAGTAGAACTCTTGTGTCGTCGCAGGTCTCCCAAGCTCTGTAGGACCGCGGGGAGTATGCCCTGCGGGCGGCCTTCTTTTCTAGAAAAGAAGCAAAAGCACTGATCCACACAATCTCCGCAGAGTTACCTTTTCCGGAGGTGAGTTTCTAGAAAAGAAGCAAAAACACTGGCTCGCAGACACCCTCCGGCAGCGGAGCCACCTTTTTTGCTTTTCGGAGAAAAAAGAAGTCGCCGGAGGCTATCCACCCTCCGGTGGATTCTAAGCGCCCTTCAAACGGGCCCCAGTCTCGCAGAACTACCTTTTTTTTGCTTCTTTTTCGGAGAAAAAGAGAAGCCGCCAGAGGCAGCCCAGCCCCGGAGGGTCCTAACCGGCTTCCAGGTATCGTTCTTTCCCTGCCTCATAAGACTACCTCTTTTTTGTGTCTTTCTTTCCCCGGAGACGCACGTCAAACGCTTATATAATCGCATGCGCGGCTTGCGATAAGGAAGGGAGCCATCCACTGGCGACTATAAAAGGGCGTCTGTTCCCACTTTTTCCCCCTTTCCTTTTCTCCCCACCTTCTCTTGAAGGTCGCTCATGAACATGAGCGGTAGCTAGATATCATTGCAAACACAGGGTTCCTCAACGAGGTGAGGTACCAATGGCTGATAGCTCGCTCATATGCATACGTGCGACTCAGCTCTCTGAGAGAATGCAGATATCTCTTTTCTCCGAAAAGAAGGCCGCCCGCAGGCATACACACTCCCAGTGGTCCTAGAGGGTTGGTGGTTGCCTCCGGCGGCTCCTTTTTTCTCCGAAAAGAAGCAAAAAAGGTAGCTCCGCTGCGCGGAGAAGGCGTCTGGCCAGTGCTTTTGCTTCTTTTCTAGAAAAGAAGGCTGCCCGCAGGGCACACTCGTCCGCCGGAGGGTTGTGGTGTGTGGCAAGATCTCTATGTTAATAAATAAATACAGGATGCAGTCTATATGTACAATCTCTAGGGGAGGAGCCGTCAGATGCCCAACAGGACCTTGGTCCGTTCATAGACAAAGAAGGAGCATGCGAACATTGGGGTGACCTTGATGTAGCCGATGGTGAGCCCGACAAAGAAGCCTCTAAAGCCGTGGGCGGCAAAGACTGATCGTGCTGTTGCAAAGAGCCCAGTAGTCTCTCCAGTGACGCCTCCGACCTGCATTCGCCGTCGAATGACCTCTAGCGGATAACTGGCGGTCTGGGCGCACAGCCCGGACAACCCACCAGCAGTCAACTCGGCCCACGCCGTCAGAGGCGGCCTAGAATGCGACCCAGGAACGGGATCGTTCACCGCATAAGGCGCCAACATGGGCGTTCTGAAAATGTCGTGGAAAACGTCGTGCACCCAGAACGACACTCCCGCATACGGGATCATCCCGGCTATCGTCGGCATGAAGCCGCGGTAAAAATTCCGCAGCCCAGCGCCGTTCTGCTCATTGTAGACCCGTTTGAACGTCCGCAGCAGCCGTCCTCGGGGATGCTGCTGGTCTGCGGAGGTGGTGTCGTAGGCCAGTCGGACCCGCACCAGATCGAGCGGATATGCCACAAAGACCGAGGTCAGACCAGAGAGCGAGCCGGCCACAATCCGCCGCACCGACGTTTCCTTATCCTTTGATGGGATCAGAACGGCCCGGATCTGCTCGTAGGAGACAAACTTGATGGCGGCGTAGGGGAAGATCCGCAGCAGCGTGGCGGAGTGGCCCTGGAAGAGCGCCAGAGAGCCGTTCGTGCGGTAGATCTGGCGACCAGCCTTGTAGAACCCGAGCCAGGAGCCCGTGTACTTTTGGAACGATGGGTTGGACGTCTGGAAGAGGATCTTGACCCTGTCCAGCGGAGCAATCAGCGTCTTTGCTGCGCACCCGGCAGTCCCGCCCGCTATGCCACTGCGAACCACATAATCAAGGCTTTGTTTGTCTACGGTCATGGGCGCCTTGTGGTACAAATACTCATCACAGGTGTGTGTGTTCTGGACTGGGGTGTGCTTATTGGGAGAAGAAGATTTTTTACCTTCCGGGTGGGTCAGCGATGCATCCATCATGTATATGGAAGGTGTGCGTGTGTGTTAGCGTGTGTATGTCGTGGAAAGCTGGTAGATGCAGGTAACGGAGAAGATGCGAAAAACTCAGAAAAAAATCTCCAAACTGCCGCCACGGGTGTTAAATAAGCAGGATTGCACAAACGTTTAGTGGGGAAAAAGGGTTGGCCCTCGGAGGATGCACGGGGCATTTTCGGATCGGCTCGCCGACGCCAACGTGAATGTGGGGTGCACGAGACATTCCGCCAATGCGGGAGAAGGGTATAAATAGGGTCCATTGCGGACCTCAGAGCTCTCGGCGTCATCAGGTGGGCGGGCGGAAGCAATCGTGCGTGTAATTGTAGAAAGAGTGGCCAAAAAAAATGGTTCGTTGGACGTCTGTCGGGGGTGTTTGGAGAGATCCGCTAGTCCGCAGAGTATGGGCCTCGGAGTCCGAAGTCCTAATCGTTATCCGAGCCACCACACCGTCTAGAGCTGGAACCCTCCGGAGGTTTAGTATGTCCTGCGGGCGGCCGCACTGCTCATTGGCCTCGCAGAGCTACCTTTTTTTGCTTCTTTTTCGGAGAAAAAAAGAAGCCGCCGGAGGCAACTCAACCCTCCGGCGGAGTAGTATGCCCTGCGGGCGGCCTTCTTTTCTAGAAAAGAAGCAAAAGCACTGGCCGACGGGCCTTATCAAGCTAGCATTTGCTACTAAAGACCATGACTGCTCGTGGAAGAACCAAGTGTACTCTGTGCGGCTTGAGGGGCCTTCCCGAAGAGGAAAGACGCATGTCGGCGCTTAGCCTGCGAATATAAAAGGGCGTCCGTTCCCACCTTTTTTCCCCTTCTTTTTCCTCACCTTCTTTTGAAGGTCGTGAAACTTGACTCGTAGCTAGGTTTGTTTGCTTATAGCAAAGGCATATGCCGATTGCGATCGTTGATTATCTCCTCAGCGGTCGCTCCATAATCCAATAATCGAGATGGTTAGGATAATATTGATAATTTAATCGCATTGTTTCGTTTAACCCGGAATATCTTGGAGCAACTTGATATCCTCCTTAGAGCAGTTGGCTACGAGTCTGACGACCTCATACGAAACTGCACTCTGGATGGTTCCGACAGAGAATATAAAGTCAGCAACCGTGGGCCATGCGATATCAGTTCCTTGTGACTGGTTTCCAATCGCACCAGCACCCATTCATATAACGCATATTGGCTCAAGAGGAGGGTCAAACTTGCATGCATAATAACGTTGGGCGGTTTTATTCTGAGGGCTCTAGTGGCCCCAACTATCACAGATGTAATTCTCAATGCAACAACAACGTAGTAACTGCCTGTTATCGCAATCGCCACGACCCCAGCATACATGACTCTTCCAAGAACTGATCAATAAAATGAAAGAGAAGAATACGGTCCTTAGTAGAAACTACTTAGCCCATTTGGCCAGCCTCTATAAGGCAGTCTTAGGGGGTGGGCAGTGCCTCCGGCGGCTTCTTTTTTTCTCCGAAAAAGAAGCAAAAAAAGGTAGCTCTGCGAGGCTCATTGGCCAGTGCTTTTGCTTCTTTTCTAGAAAAGAAGGCCGCCCGCAGGGCATACTACTCCGCCGGAGGGTTTAGTTGCCTCCGGCGGCTTCTTTTTTTCTCCGAAAAAGAAGCAAAAAAAGGTAGCTCTGCGAGACTCATTGGCCAGTGCTTTTGCTTCTTTTCTAGAAAAGAAGGCCGCCCGCAGGGCATACTACTCCGCCGGAGGGTTGAGTTGCCTCCGGCGGCTTCTTTTTTTCTCCGAAAAAGAAGCAAAAAAAGGTAGCTCTGCGAGGCCAATGGACAGTGTTTTTGCTTCTTTCCTAGTGGTCTCATAGAACTAACTTTGCGCGCTTCTCGACAGCATTCGCTGAAAACATCCATGTCGCTGGCGTACGCTTAGCAGTTCAATGCGCACCAGCTTGGTATGAATAGCGTGATAAAAGTATATTGAACGGATAATTGTGCGATTGAACCGTGCAGAGCTACGTTTTTGCTTCTTTTTCGGTAAAAAAGAACAAGCTAGCAAAGCTATGGCTGCTATACGCACAGCCAGTAACCTTACAACTAGCTTGGACTCGTTGACAAACTTAGTGTACTCAGGTTACTGCACCCTGTGCGGCTTGAGGGGGCTCCCCAAAAGGGAAGGGCGCATGAGCATGCGACTATAAAAGGGTGTCCGCTCCCACGTTTCCCTCCTCTCTCACCTTCTTTTGAAGGTCACTTAGCTAGATAAGATTGCTTATAGCTGGGCGCATTTCCACGTGTTTTAAATGTGAATCCCGGTCAATGCTTTCCATAGGATAATTAGAATAATATAATTGTGTTGCTTTTGCGCTCCTGTTTCCGCATAACCTTGAATATTGTTTGGCGCAACCTGCTAATCTCTTCTCTCGAGAGGTTGTAATTCTACTACCATATACGGCGATTCTTTTCTTCAACTGTGACTACCATTATCTTTTCAGCTTGGCCATGCGCGTGGATCTGAAGTCCCCAACGGTGGGCTAGAGCATTTGCGGCACTTCTTGTACTCACACATCAGCTCGATATGCCGCTCTGTGTCCTCATTGTGGATATAAACATGTCGGTTCCAAGGGATAATGCCCAAGCTACGCATAACCGAATTGTGCGTACAGGTCTGGCTGGGGCGGGTGTCGAGATATGCGTACACTGACGCCCAAGACTTGCGGTCCAACCATCCACTCTCTGTATCATCTCCCCCCCAGTGGGCTGTATAACAGCCGCTGAGGAGTGTCACAGAGGAGCGAGAAAGCAACTAAAATACCCTGGTAGCTTTCGCAGTCTTCAGTGGAAAACCTGGATCATCGACATCGACATATTTAAGTGAGGTTCTTAACTAGAATTGCAGAAAGACCGGAGTCCTTGCGTTTAGACCAACTTTATGGACTTGAACGATTATAAAACTAAACTGCAGCAGCCTTGCGACCCATGACCAGCGCAAAACAGGACCTCAACCCTCCGGCGGATACGTATGCTCTGCGGGTGGCCTTCTTTTCCAGAAAAGAAGCAAAAGCGTTCTGGCCTCGCAGAGCTAGCTTTTTTTGCTTCTTTTTCGGAGAAAAAAAGAAGCCGCCGGAGGCAGCCACTGGTGGCAAAGGGGGTGATAGAGATAATGATAATTTCAACTATACCAGCTACATCTTGGAGGTACCATTCTTTCTGGCAACAGTGCACTTGATGAGACCGTTTGGATTGGACTGCGGAGCATAGACTTCTGCATCCCTGCCAGTGTTCTGGAGACCCTTGTGCCAGCTCAGGTCGATTTCAAAGTAATGCTTGTTTGGCAGCGAATAGGAAACGGTCTCGACCTGGCTGAAGTCGCGGAGAATCTTCTCGCACATGTGGTACATGGTGGCTTGGACGGACTCGGAGAACTCGGTGGCAAAGATATCCAAGGTGGTGTTTCTGGCACCCTCCCAGGCATTGTCAAAGACGCCGTTGGAGGCCAACTGCTTGACCTGGGCCAGGTTGGCCACCTTGGATGGGGTCCAGGTCCAGGTGACATCAATGTCGGTGGAAAGGATTCTGTCGTAGGCGTCCTTGAGGGTGGTGTACTCGCACAAATGGTAATCGTGGAAGGCGGAGCCGGTGGACTTGAGCACTGTGAGATCCTTGATGCCGGACATGATCTTGAAGGGCGTTCCGTCGTCCGACTTGGACACTGAGCACAATCGCACCTCAGCGCCATCCCTCATGAAGGAGTGCGGGTGTGGCTTGCCGTCAACGTTGTATCTGGTCCAACGGTGCTGGACAATGTCCGCATGGGCGGTGTGGATGTGTGGATAGCGGGTGATGAAGTGGTTGGCCAACGTGGCCCCGAATTGCTCAATTGGCCACACGTTGGTTTGTTTGGCAAGAATGTAGATGGTATTCTTGACCGTGTCCGTGGGAACAACTGGAGCGTTATCAGCCTTGGTGTACGACTCTTCAATGTCGCCCTCCATGAGCACCCGGACGGTCATCTCGATGACCTCTTGACGCTTTGGGTCGTTTGGATCTCTCCAGACCCTCAAGACACGGACATTGTCCTTACCATAGCGAGCAGCAGAAAGTGATGGCATTTTGAGAAGATTTGCAGTGATTGGAGTGTGAGATCGATATCAAATTGGATTAAAGAACGCAGTAACGACAGCAAAAGGAGCTCGTTTTATAGTCGTCCAACACTCGGTGCAATCCGTCAGTCCGCTTCGTCTTTATCAGACAGCTTCGGTGCTGTCCGAAGAATAACCATGCGGTCCGTATCGTTTTTGGTGGAGGTGGCCCCAAAAATAAGGCCACTTTTTATCAGCCCCCTCATCAGCAGCACCCCATACCCCACAAAAGAAAGTTTTAAAATAAGCTGATTTTTTTTGGAGCTACACAAAAGGTACAAAAAGAAACCCTAATCTAAAACGAGAGCGACCCGCTTACTCGTAGATCCAGGCCATGTTGGCGAGCTTGTAGGATTGGACTTCCTCCTTCTTGAACCAGAGACCAATCTCCTTCTTGGCGGTCTCAACGGAGTCGGAACCGTGGCAGACGTTTCGGCCAACGTCAATGGCGTAGTCACCACGGATGGTGCCTGGAGCAGATTGGAGTGGGTTGGTAGCACCGAGAATGACACGGCCTTGCTTGACAACGTCCTTACCTTCCCAGACGGTAGCGACAACTGGGCCAGAGGTCATGTACTTCAAGAGACCTGGGAAGAATGGCTTGGATTGGAGGTCGGCATAGTGCTCACGCAAGAGCTCCTCGGTTGGGTTGGTCATCTTCATGGCGACCAACTTGAAGCCACGCTTCTCGAAACGGGACAAGATTGGGCCAACGAGGCCTCTTTGGACACCATCTGGCTATGTAGTGCTGTTAGTACGGGCGTCCCATGCGCATTCGTTTCGCAGAAACTCACCTTGATAGCAATAAAAGTTTGTTCGTCAGACATTTTTGATTTACTAGTTCTGTAAGGAGTAGTGAGGGAAAAAGAAGAGGAGAAAAAAACAAATAAAAAAAAAAATTTCAGCCAAACAGAGGGCACCACCGCCAACACAATATGCACGCGCATGGCGCACGAATATAATTTTTCACTCAACTTTCAGCCGTTCACTGCCAAAAACGGAAAGGGGGTTAGTGTGCCTCCGGTGGCTTCTTTTTTTGTCCGAAAAAGAAGCAAAAAAAGGTAGCTCCGCTTCGCGGAGTGTCTGTGTGGCAGTGCCTTTTTTGGGTTCTGTGAGATCAGAGGTTTTCTGAAATAGCGTAACCGGTACGCTGGCAATCTCCGACGAGGTTAGACAAAGTCTGTGCTTCTTGGTTAGACTAACTTATTATGGCACTGTGCTAGTAGGGTGTTTTCCGAGACATGTGTAGGACACGCAAGCGGCAACAATGCTAGTAGTCTGTGTATAATGATTCAAGGCCGATAGTCAGGGCAAAGGTTCAATTCGCTTAACGAATAGTGGTAAAGTGGACGCAAAACTCCCTCAGAAAACGTTGCAATTCGGCGCAGCTGAACCAAATAGCGTCTATTATTTACGGTTATATCTGACAGCTACTGATCATGTCACATGATTGAGCTTTCGAACAGTATAATCTCAAATTCCGCGAAATGAACACCTTTTTTGCTTCTTTTCGGAGAAAAAAGAAGCCACCGGAGGCAGTACACACGCCGTAATGCTAAAACACTCAGGGAGTGTGTGTCTGCCTGTTTGGTCAGCCTTCTTTGGCTTTCTGTTCTCGCAGAGCTACCTTTTTTTGCTTCTTTTTCGGAGAAAAAAAGAAGCGGCCGGAGACACACACACACACACACACACACCTCAGTGGCAGCAGCTGCAGCAGTTTTACTATTATGCGAGTAGCTAAGCAGCCCGCCCTACGAAGATACTCTTCGGATCTGCTTATAGACAGAACGGTCCGAGATCGGAATCATCAAATGCAACACAGTATGCAGGTGCTTTCTTTTTCTGTAGTATTTCGCTTACTTCCGTAGTTTTAATAATGTTATAGGCTCATCCGATTTCTGTGATAGCCAGAGAGTCCGCTTTTCAGGGTTTGTGCTGTCGATGTCTTGGCTGCATCAGCGGCCTTGGCAGGGTCCAGGAGTTGGTTCCAGCACTTATCCGCTGCGGAAACTTCGCTTTCGGTTTAACGAGTAGACTGCGTCCCATTTCACATAGTGTAGCTAACTATGGTCTCTCCAAAGACCTTATTCAACATTATCACATCAGAATTTGTCAAGTGCAACCTGACCGGCAAAGCATATATGTGTTGGCCGCATCATGATACCGCCAAACCCAGTATCGTCAATAAGCACAGTGATTCCGGGCTACCCAATGACGCTGATAATGGAACAGTCCTCCTCAATCCCCTAGGTTTACGGGGGCGGATAGGCCCTTCGGGCGGCCTTCTTTTCTAGAAAAGAAGCAAAAGCACTGAAGTGGCCATTTTAAATCAGTGAGAAATTTTTATCTCTTTCTCGGCGTTATCGGAAATTCGATTGTAAATTGTTGTCCCATTCCTTTACAAACCTGTACACGGTTGTTGAAAGTTAGCCAAAATGCCGAAAACGCTTCCATTGGAAGTCTGGCTTATAACCTTCAAGTCATGTGGTTTCCAAGTCTTACGCTCCCTGCGGGGTGTATGTCGACACTTCTCACAGAGTGCAAATATAAATGCTTCCATGAGAGAGCATATATTTCTCCAATACAGGACCGCCAGCATATACCCTTTTACGGGCGGAAAGCCTGTATCACTGAATGAATTTAGAGCCGCAAACTCCAACGGCCTTTTATACTGGTTGGAAATTTTGAGTGAAATTCATCTTTGGTTTACTGGAGAAAACATGATTGAAGAAATCGCAGCGGGTGTCGGAGAGAGTTGTGACGAAGAAATCTCCACAACGCTAATTGAAATTTTGGAAAGATCAGCAAACCCTGCGCCGACGGGCTTTTTCCTTTGGACTCCGAAGGATTCAGAGTTTTCCGACAGATTGTTCAAATTAAACAATACTTGTGCCAATTTGGAAATTCACGTCTCTGCAGTCCTAGGAGCTGGTCGTGAGTCGGCTCTACCGCCCCCATTGGAACTAGACGGCAATCATAATACGGTAATACTCAGGCTTTATGGAGGCACCGATGAAATAAGCCACGAAGATATTTTGAAATTACCACAGAATCGTGTCTTGAAAAGGTTATCAATCCCAGAGTGCACTGATGTTCTGGCTATAGGGACATGCAGCACAGAAATAGAGTTATACAGCGTGAATCGCACAATGTTCCAGATCTGATCGTCTAAAGATCTTATGTGCTGGACGGGTACAAAGGCCGACCGCCTTCAGCTTTGCGGTGTCCGCTATATGCTAGATGAAGACTTTGGAACCGTGGACTGTTTAGCCAACAAACTGACCTTATCCACCTCGACCTCTCCAATCTTGAAACTGCTCAAATTTCCTCGTTTGAAATTACTCGACATTACTGGTTCCAGAGCGACAGTCGACGAATCGTCGTACTACGCAAATGTGATTACCTGCTTTGGCCAGCTGGAAGTGCTGAAACTGCCAGTGTTTCTTTGGGCTCAGCCATTGGTTCGCAATGCTACAACGGGAATTCCATTAAAACGACTAGTTTTGCTTCATAGGGAAACAAATGTAGCAAAAGTTGAACAAATAAAGGCAATCGACGTTCCTCCGGTCTCGGACGTCCGCAGATTGGAAATAGAAGTTGTTCCCGCTTGGTCCCATGGGTTACATTCCGCCGAGGCTGAAGATCTTGAGGTCTTTTTGAGAGATGAGGTAGTACCCAAATATCCATTTTTACAATCAGTGTTGCTGCAATGTCAAGAGAACAGAGGCTGTCTAAACGCCCCATATCCAACGTCCTTTCCACAGGGCTATTTTAGAGAGATTTATAATGGGAATGGGAGGGTGGACAGCAAGTTTCAGGTAGTGACACGACTGAACTGCTCAAATCTGTAAAAATCCCGAGTTGTAAATACAATCACGTAGAGATTGGTTTGTGAGGCATTAGAACCCTTGGCCCATTATGCCCTGCGGGCGGCCTTCTTTTCTAGAAAAGAAGCAAAAGCACTGTCGAACGCCCCAGCAGAGCTACAAAACGAAACTGCAGGAGCCGCTAGAATCTTCCGCAGGCCTCGTATACCCTAAGCGCAGCCTTCTTTTCTAGAAAAGAAGAAACCGCCGGAGTCTATTCAACCCCCTAGAACCACTGCGGGTTGCCTCCTTTTCGAGAAAAAAAGCCGCCAGCGACACCACAATGCCTGAGTATTGTGGGGGTGTGTGGCCCATAGAGAAGTTGTCAAGGCCCTCTGATCCCTACAACGTACACTGGACGGATGCGGTGTGGCTTGGATGTGCGTGTGCAGGGAACTTTGGACCTATGAGAAAACGTCTCCGTAGGCGAGGAGAAGAAAGAGGGAAAAAAAGTGCGGATGGACCCCTTTATATAGTTCGCCGTTAAGCGCCGAACCTTATCGCCCCACCGTTTCCTATTCGGGACAAGTGCGCTCCGAGCCTCAAAGCACGGTTAAGCCGCCACAGACTGATAAAATATTTCTAGAAAGAAGCAAAGCACTGGCTGTTAGCCTCGCAGAGCTACCTTTTTTTGCTTCTTTTTCGGAGAAAAAAAGAAGCCGCCGGAGGCACTACCCACCCTTAGCATTAGAACCCTCCGGAGGTGCTGTATGCCCTGCGGGCGACCTTCTTGCCTCGCAGAGCTACCTTTTTTTGCTTCTTTTTCGGAGAAAAAAAGAAGCCGCCGGAGGCAGCTGCCCACACCTTAGTACCAGGACCCTCCGGGGGTGCTGTATGCCCTGCGGGCGGCCTTCTTTTCCAGAAAAGAAGCAAAAGCGTTGTGTGCACAGCCGCGCGTCGGATGAATGCGAGCCGATATGCGCCACGGCGCCGCAGTGGCGGTGGTGGCTGGGCGCGGCGCCCACGATCATTGGCTGGCGATTAGGGCTAGGGCGACCTTCCCAAAGGAGTTTTTCCGAAAGCGACACAAAAATGTTGGGAGGGCGGAAGCGTGAGGAGGCCGCGAGAGGCCTGAGCAAGAGAGCGGGTTGCTGGCAGCACTGTGGATGACGTGGAAGCGGATAGGGCGAATTAAAGCAATCTCCCCACAAGTGAGATAAAATGAGAACGTGTGTCTATACGCTAGTTGAACGAGTCAGACTCGTTCTGCCACAACTCCGGCACTCCCGATCAGGTCATACGCGGCACGGACACCAGCGTCCGTTTGTTGAGGGGGCTGCATATGTTCTATCGCCCAATGGGCGGGAGACGAGTTTGCCAGGACGAGAGAACAGAGCCTCTTTTATTCGAAATAAAAAGAGTACAGAGCCACTCTGAGAGCGTAAAACTGCGTCCAAAGAAACGCATCTCGAGCCCACGACAATAAAGACGATAACACTCACATTAATCCGCTTTTGGCCGGATTAATTATGCGCGGCAGGGTAACATAGAAAATCTTTGCTCAAGATGTTACACGCCGTGAGGGGAAGGGGGCCCTCAGATATAAAGGGAGACGTAAACACCGACAAATTTTTTTTTTTTTTTTTTTTTTTTGTCTCTTCCAAACTCACCCTAATTCTGCTCTTCTTCCACCGCAGCCATGATATACTCCAGCTCCTCCCCTGTCTCCAACTTGCAATGGCTGTCCACGCTCGACACCGAGTCGTTTGGCAACGATAACAACCGTCGGTCGTCCATCATCGGGACCATTGGCCCTAAGTCCAACTCGGTCGAGATCATCACTCGACTGCGTAAGGCTGGCCTCAACATTGTGCGCATGAACTTTTCCCACGGCGAGTACTCGTATCACCAGTCCGTCATTGACAATGCCCGTCAATCCGGAAAGGAGTACGCTGGTCGTCCGCTCGCCATTGCGCTCGACACTAAGGGCCCAGAGATCAGAACCGGTACCACCTTTGACGGTGAGGACCACCCAATCTCCGCAGGTCACGAAATGACCTTCACCACCAACCCAGAGTACGCCAAAAAGTGCAACACCGACATCATGTACATTGACTACAAGAACATCACCAAGGTCATCAAGCCCGGTCGAACCATCTACGTGGACGATGGTGTGCTCTCCTTCACCGTGCAGGAGGTTGTTGACGAACAGACCCTCAAGGTCAAGGCCGTCAACAATGGCAAGATTTGCTCCCACAAGGGCGTTAACCTGCCAAACACTGACGTTGATCTGCCAGCCCTCTCCGACAAGGACGTGGCGGACCTCAAGTTTGGCGTCAAGAACAACGTTGACATGATCTTCGCCTCGTTCATCCGTTCCGGCGACGACATCAAGCACATTCGTGACGTGCTCGGCGAAGAAGGCAAGCACATCCAGATCATCGCCAAGGTCGAGAACCAACAGGGCGTCAACAACTTTGACGACATTCTTAAGCAGACCGACGGTGTCATGGTCGCCCGTGGCGACTTGGGCATTGAGATCCCAGCACCAAAGGTGTTTATTGTCCAAAAGCAGCTCATCGCCAAATGCAACCTTGCCGGAAAGCCAGTCATTTGCGCTACGCAAATGCTCGAGTCCATGACCTACAACCCACGTCCAACCCGTGCCGAAGTGTCGGACGTTGGTAACGCCATCCTCGACGGCGCCGACTGCGTCATGTTGTCTGGCGAGACCGCAAAGGGTTCTTACCCAACTGAGGCCGTGTCCATGATGCACGAAACCTGCATGGTGGCCGAGAAGGGTATCGCCGCTCAGCCGCTCTTCAACGAAATCAGATCGCTCGCCCCACGTCCGACCGAAACCGGCGAGACTGTGGCTATCTCCGCAGTCTCCGCATCCTTCGAGCAGGAGGCAAAGGCCATCATCGTCCTCTCCACCTCCGGCACCACCGCCAGACTGTGCGCTAAGTACAGACCAGAGTGCCCCGTCCTCATGGTCACCAGAAACGCCTCTGCTGCCCGATATTCCCATCTGTACCGTGGCGTGTATCCGTTCCTGTACGAGAAGGACCGTGCCAGCGACGCTGCCGAATGGCAGACCGACGTCGAGGAGCGTCTTGTCTGGGGCATGGACCAGGCCCACAAGCTCGGCATCCTCAACAAGGGCGAGACTGTCGTCTGCATCCAGGGCTGGACCGGCGGTCTCGGCCACTCCAACACCCTCCGTATTTTGGAATACAAGAAGAACTAAGCTACCACTCGTAATGAATGATTTAATAAATATTTATATTCTTTCAGATGTCTGAGTAATTGCCCTGGGGGGAGACGCATCGCTAGCTCAACCTCCGGAGGTGTGTGTGCCCTGCGGGCGGCCTTCTTTTCTAGAAAAGAAGCAAAAGAGCACTGGCCAATGGCCTCGCAGAGCTACCTTTTTTTGCTTCTTTTTCGGAGAAAAAAAGAAGCCGCCGGAGGCACCACATCCCTTAGTGCTAAAGAAGTACCTGTATGCCCCGCGGGCAGATCACACAGCAATGTTTCTGAGCGTTTTGAGCTTGGACTGGACCAAGTGACACCATGTCTCATATAGCGGATACCACTCCGGACCAGGATGCTGGCGACGGCAGATGCATCGACGCATGTGGTCAAGCAGCTGCGGCGCCTTGCCCCAGTTGCGGTCGTGAACAATGACGTTTAATAAATAATCTTCGACTTCGACAACGTCGTCGTAATGCGGGTATTTTGTAGAGTTAATCCATGCGGATATTGCTTGGCGAATCTCCGCTTCGTTAGTAATTGTCCCGAGGAACTTGACCGGATGGTACATCACCATTCTATATTCCTCCTTGGGAAGCGGTTCCGGAGTATGCATCTTGGTTTGCAGTTTCATGATTTCCTTTTGCATGTCCGGGGGTAGTTGGTCCAATACATCGGGAGAGATTTCTGTGGGAAGATCTATCACGCCTTCGGAAATCTTGGGCTTCTTTTTCCGTCGTAATTCGGGGGGATCATTATGCTGACGGCGGAATTGTTGCGTGATGGTCAGGAACTTGGGCACATTGCCAGCTTTTACTGGGCTCGGACTGTTGCTGGTGGAACGGATTCTTTTGAGTGAAGGGCCGGCAGTAGAAGGGGAAGACGGCGATGTAGGTTCGAATTGTAGTTTGGATTGATTCTTTGGTAGTTGTCGTGCAGGATCAGTGTCGAGCTTTGTTAATTGTAGACCGAGACCGCGAAAGTCCTCAGGAGGACAGGAAAAGGACGCCACAAGATCACAGCACGCATTGACTAAAAACTCTTCATCATTCGTATGTTCAAATCGTAGAGACGATTTGGATGTGATGTCGCAATGACCGTGGCCCAAATATTTGGGCGGTTCCCTCGGTGCAGACGGGTGTCGTTGATACACCTTGGCAATAAGCTGGCTGCCCTTCAGTTCGCGTGATTCTTGAGTCATTCGTCGGACTAGCTCTTTGCAGAGGTTCGTTGTGAACATCCGGACATGTTCGTCCGTTTTGAGTCGAATGCCCCATGCAATTTCGACCCCAATCGACTTGGGGCCGGGGATCTCACTAATATCCGTATCATCGTAGCCCTTGGAAGCCTCGTACAACTTGATTCCAAGTTTTTCGCCAACAATTTTGATGATTTTGGCTTTTCCTGCCAGCCGAACGTCCTCGACAGTGGTGATATCGGATTCTTTAAGCTTTTCCGTAATATGAGGTCCAATTCCCGGAAGATCCCGGACAGAAAACGTTGATAAAAACTCCTCGGCGTCTTTTTTCAAAACGGCATATTCTCCATCTGGTTTTGCCCTTCGAAGCGCAACTTTTGCCAGCAAAACATTGTTTCCTGCTCCAATGCTCACATTTACTAGCGTCTCTTCTTTTATCCGTTGTCGCAATTCGGAACAAAAGCGCACTACCCGCCCATGATGCTCGTCATCTGTTACAATGTCCGGATCACTTCTTATAACCCCGGTAATGTCAACCAACGCTTCATCCACGGACACCGGAAATAGAATATCCGGTTCTAAAGATATCAGCACGTTATACAATGCCGTAGAAGCTTTCTCATATCCCTCAAAGTCATAACTGACAGATTTTAAATCGGGGCATAACTCTTTGGCGTCGGACATCCACATTCCATTTTTGACACCATATTTTCGAGCCTCATAGTTGCAGCTTGCAATGTCTGCGTTGCCTGAACCCTGTGCACTGCCACTACTTACACATATTGGTACACTGACCAGTTCTGGGTGTTTTAATAACGACACGGCAACAAAAAACGAGTCAAAATCAACATGCATAATGACTTTTCGGTATTGCGTGGACTTCGATTGTTGACTGTTCTTGTGGTTAGATTTCTTGGCCATGTTCTGAAAGCGTCGTTTCAGTTCACCCTTCCACGAACTCAGATGGTGCAATCTGGAATTTTTATAATAATTCTCAATAAACTTTGGGTCCAATGCATCGGGCAAGTTTCTGTAATCCTGCACGGGACGCTTTGCCACATTAACATGGTCACTTGTGATCCTATAATCATGCCATGGTAACTGTCTCCCGGCATTAACAGAATCTGTAATCCATTCTGGTCTCACGATTTTGTATTTTGCATATTCTATCCGTTTGCGCGCTGTCAGAGACGACGCCACTATGTGCGTGGCGAACGATTTCCCAGCCAAATAATGGCAAATCGTACCTCCATGAGTATTCACAAGGTTTCTAATCTCTGGAGCAGATGGCCTTGTATACCCAGTAATGTAGATTATGCAATCTTTGAAGATCTCGCTCTCAGCTTCAGTCGCCTCTTGCGCCTGGTTCTGAAGCTTGATAAGCTTGTTATGGAAATACTCACCAAATCCTCCAAACTCGGTCCCAGAATACTCATTTCCTTCTTCTACACCCGAAAATTTGTGTTGCTGGAGCTCCTTTGCCGCTCTGTGAAGTCCCGGAGCCATAAAAAGCGGATCAAAACTGATAGTGGGAGATAAGAAAAAATCACGACAACGCGAACATAAATTGAAAAATCACTTTACACAACCACGCGTGGGCTCGGACTATGGTTGAGTCCTTGATTTCCGATTCGGAGGACAGTTTGGACGATGGGGATATTGTGCAGTTTGTCGAACAGCACAGGGAGAAGAAGGATGACGGGCAAGCGAAGTTGGAGAGCGTTGTTGCGTTGACCAGTGACGGCGATAACGATGATGATGATGATGATGATGATGATGATGATTTTGATGATAATGAATTGTTAAAGGCTACAGAGACATTTAGGAATAACAAAGCCCAGAGACAATCCTCCAACTCCAGCATCACGTTAAGTTCGAGTTTTTCCAATTCAAATCCGAATCCTATTGCATTTAATGTAGGCAAAAGGGGCACACTGGTGCCCCTCCCGCCAGAGTCACAATCTCCCGACGCCACTCCAAGTAGTAGTGGAAGAAGGCTCACTCAAAGAACACTAACTGGTGGCGTCGCATCTAGCCAGCCACCCAATTCGGAGTCTTCGTTTACGGGGGCGATAGAGAACATTCACCCTACGCATCATGAACTGAACAAGGAAAATCTAAACACATACATATATCCTAGTAACCTCCAGCATCGAGATTACCAGTTTAATATCATTCGCCATGCTCTATTTCAAAACGTGCTATGTGCGTTGCCGACTGGGTTGGGTAAGACGTTTATTGCCTCCACGGTCATGTTGAATTGGTATCGGTGGACGACGAAGGGTAAAATCATCTTCATGGCGCCGACAAAGCCTCTTGTCGCACAGCAAATCCATGCATGTTTAGGTATTACTGGGATTCCCAAGGAGGACAGCTGTGTGCTGGTCGGGAATAACAAGATCAAGCCGGCTGATAGAGGTGAAATGTGGGAATCCAAACGAGTATTTTTCTGTACTCCCCAGACAGTTGAACGGGATCTTGCCAGAGGTCTGTTGGATCCGAAGGATGTGGTCTGTTTGGTAGTAGACGAAGCGCACCGGGCGACTGGAAATTACGCATATACCCAAGTTGTCAAATTGATCAGTGAATGTAACAAATCTTTCCGCATTCTCGCATTAACTGCGACACCTTCGGGTACGGTCGAAGGCGTCCAGAACGTTTTGACAAATTTGGAAATATCACGGACTGAAATCCGGTCAGAAGATTCCATTGACATTCGGCAATATGTACATAAAAGGGACATTCATAAGGTTGTTGTTGAGCCGAACGAACTTCAAGAGGAAATTGCGACGTTAATTTGTGAAGCGGCCGAACCAATTGTTGATGAGGTTCGGAATAACAACTATTATCAAGTTTCATGCGCACGGGCAGTTACACAGTTTGGCGCTGTGGAGGCAAATAAACGCCTGGCTACATCCGACTTTGCCCGGACAAACAGAGGCGCAGCGTCTCGGGCATTCTCACTCCTGTCAATTCTAATCAAATTTGGATCGGCCATGAATCTGCTCAATGTGCAAGGTATTGGACAATTTTTCAAAAAGATCAAGGAGATCAAACTAGACGCTACACATGATAAAAATGGCAAGTCCAAGGCCCCAGGAAAATCCATTGGACAATTCTTAAACAGTGAAGGGTTCAAAAAGTGTTACGAAAAATGCGAGCAATTAGTGCAGGATGAGAATTTTATTGGCCATCAAAAACTAAACCATGTAATGGAAATTCTGGATAGCTTTTTCGCCAACGCAAGTGCGTCTTCCAGAGTGATCATTTTTACTGATTACCGGACCAGTGCGTCAGAGATCCTCAGAGTGCTCAAACGAAACTGTCCCTCCGTCAAACCACACATATTCATTGGTCAACAAAATAGTGAAAATACAAAGAAAGGCAAGAAGATGTCCAAATCGGACGACCAGCTGCCTGTGGAGGATGAAGTTTCGGCATCATCTGGTATGAAGCAAAATACCCAGCAGCAGGTCATTGAAGATTTCAAAAAAGGTGGTTACAATACTCTAATCGCCACATCCATTGGCGAGGAAGGCTTGGACATTGGAGAGGTTGACCTTATCATATGCTACGACCAGTCATCAAGTCCAATCCGGTCCCTTCAAAGAATGGGACGAACAGGGCGAAAACGGAATGGTAGCATCTATACGCTGATGACTCCGCAAGAAGAAAAGAAAGCGGACAAGTCCATGGATGCGTACAAGTATCTTCAACGGATCATTCCTGACCACAGCAGGTTTGACTATGCCGAGGCCGACCGCATTCTTCCGAAAGAGTATATTCCGGAATGCGAATACAAGGTTATTGAAATACCCGAAACGAATCTGGAAGTTTTGCAAAAAGAGAATGAGGACGCGGTGTTGTCTGAATTGGAACCGGGGAAAAAGCGGAAGAAGGGTTCCTCGTCGTCCAAGCAGAAGAAAGCTCCCGCACGGAAGAAACGGCGGCTTCCCGACAATGCACATGACGGATTTGTGTCTGCGTCCAAACTCCTGCAGCAGGCTCCAAACGATGATCCCACAGAAGACCTGGATAGCATAGTAAACCCAAAGCCGTCCATCGCGTCGCCGACAAAGGCCGCCTCTCAAGAAACGGAACAGGGTGACGAAAGTGGTGTTCTCAATCAGCTCTTCTCGCCGTCTCCGCCAGCCTCGTCTCCGCTAGACATGGAAGTAATACAACTGGAATCTGACTAACCAACGCTAACCGTTTCCCCCGGAACTAATACTATAGTGGGTGCCCAGCGCACGAATATATTTATTTGTCTGCTTCGACGCTCCGCTTCGCGGAGTGTTGTACCTGCCAGTACTTTGCGTCTTTTCTACAAAAGAAGGCTGCCTGCCGGGCGCACCCACCTTTCTGAGAATTTAGTTGTTTCTGTTTCTCCGAAAAGAAGCAAAGCGGGTAGCTCCGCTTGACAGAGGGAGTGTGTGTGCCAGTGCTTTCACTTCTAGAAAAGAAGGCCGTCTCCTGCAGCCCCCTTAATGCATCATATGGTGTGTTCGCAGATATACATAATCCCTACGCTATAATTATACTCCCTGTTCGTAAAAATCATGCGAGACAGGCATCTTCATGCTCGGCAGTTTCATCTGCGCAAGGATCAGCAGATCTAGCTATTTTTCGTGCTACATAATATCTGCACGAATCAACGCCGTGGGCACGTGCATAGCCAATGCTACCCAAACGGTATTTCAACTGGTATAAGAACTGGTGACTACCGTTTAATCAGCCACTCTAATCAAACTCTGAGGGCCGATCACGCAGCACTCCAAAAGTTCCAAAGTCTCACAGAGCTACCTTTTTTGCTTCTTTTCGGAGAAAAAAGAAGCCACCGGAAGTACTACACATACTGTTAGAGCCAGATGAATTCTTTCCAACAAAAGTGGACTAACCGGCTCCATTTGGCTCCATAAAAAAATCCATATTATGTTTCCTGCGCCGCACGAGTGCGATCGACAGGGGAAGCCCTAACTCCCAACACAGAAGGTAAGCCCTAAGAACGACAAAAGTATAAATAGCGGAGAGCGCCTGGTGGCGTTAGGATTTTTTTTTTTTTCTTTTCCCTATCTTTATGCTCGGGCATTACGCATACCAGTGAGGATTCGTCCGAGGTTGTGTATTTGCTGGTTGAAAACTTTAACCTGACCGCTTCTAGGTTTCTAATGCTTCGGCATTGGAGATTTAGGGAATTTTTGGAACAAACCTTTTTTTACACACCATCTAATGCATTTGAGCGAGGTCGTTGAGATGCAGTAGATTCTGTGTGAGAAAAGGGAGGTTCAAAAACGCGTATTGGAACGTGAGACGCGTATTTTTGTGCATATAATCATTTCTTTTTACGCATGAACCTCCTATCTGGAGAGGTGCATATCCTACACGTAATATATAATTTTTTTTTCCTGTGGTAAGGGGTGGTTATTACTCCTTTTTTTTTTCCACCCTCCTTAAAAGACACGACTTGTTTTCGGTCAGACGCATCTTTCCTACACTTTCGTTAATCTTTTTTTTTTTTTTTTTTTAAGTTGAATGAACACGCTGGTATCGTGTTAGCTTTTTTTATTGTTGTTTTTTTTTACCTTTCTCGTTACGTGTGTTCGTGCCCCTTAAACTTTTTGTGGCTGGTTATTATTTTTTTCTTGTTAATTCCACAACCAAAGTTTATTTCTGTTCATTCAAATTTGTTCCATTCTGACTCTGTTCTCTTCTCTTTCTTTCACATACCATGTCCTTTTCCAGTACGGCCTCAGTGTTCCCACAGCAGGCTTTTCTGAACCCTGGACCTGCTCCTAGTCCTCCGCAAGAGAACAGCAAGCAGCACACTCCATCCAACTCGGACTCGTCAAACACCTCTGCATCCCCGACCTTGAACAACTCTTCCTTGACGCTGCCTCACCGCGAGGACTCCAAAGGCAAGGTGATCAAGCAAGGATGGGTCTCCATCAAGGAAGATGGGTACATGAAGATGTGGACAAAAAAGTATCTCATTCTGCGCGACACGGGCCTCGAATTTTTGAAGAATGAAGTGAGTACAAGCCATAGTTGCTGTGTTTTTGTTTTTTGTTTTACTCGTGCTAACCCTTTTTGTTTTCTAGTCCTCCACCTCGGGTCAATCTATCCCTTTGCACTCGATCTCCACCGTGACCCGCGTCGACATCAAGCCATATTGTTTCGAAATCATCCGAAACAACATCAAATCTATCTATGTTGCATGTAAGAACGATTCAGAGCTCTATTCCTGGATCGATGAGATTTACACAAAGTGCCCCACCACGGGCGTGTCGTCTCCAACTAACTTTACACACAAGGTTCATGTGGGCTTTGATCCAATCTCTGGCGCGTTCACCGGACTTCCCGAGTCGTGGTCCAAGTTGCTCCAAACGTCCAAGATTACGCATGAGGAGTATGCAAAGAATCCGCAGGCGGTCATTGAAGTGTTGGAGTTTTATTCTTCCAACATTCAAAATGAAGATCAACCGGTTCAACAGCAGCAGCAGCAGCAGCAACAACAACCGCAACAATCTTCTCAACAGCAGATTCCACAAAAACCTCGTCACCACCATCAAACTTCGTCATCCTCATCAAATAAACTTCAGTCATCTTCCTCCGCCGGGAATCTAGCATCAAACCTCCAGGAGTGGACCAAAACTCCTCGATCTGGTTCATCGACCAGCTTGCATCAATCCAGCTCTCTAACCAATCTACCATCTACAAATACTAACGCCAATGTGCCCCCTCAGCCATCCACTGGCTCTAGAACCAACATGAACCATTTGGCTCAAATTGCTCCGTTGCGTCAGGCTCCTCCAGCGCCGTCTTCATCATCTCGCGCTCCGCCTCAGCTGCCAAATATCTCCATCCCCGCAGCAAACAAGGTGCCAAATGGGCCCAAGTCTGCTGGCTCATTTAGACAACAATACCCAATGTCCCCAGCAAATTCGTCACCATCGTCCTCTCCGGTTGACGGAATGGCCCCGGGACTGCCAAAGGCACCATCCACTTCAAACCTTGCCACACGACCGCAGATGAATAAGCCGGTCGAGCCATTGTTTTCCTCTTCGCCAAACTTCAACAAGGCAGCACCACCATCTTCCAAAAATTACAATGGCCAACAGCCAACTCCGCCAAATTCTGCTGACGCATACAAGTCGCCGCATCACCCAGTGCCACCACTCAAGACGAAACCAAAGCAGCCGGCTGCTGCTGCGCCGGGCTATCACCATGCACAAAAATCTCCACAGCCTCAGGCCACTCGACCAGCCCCACCTCCTCCAAAGCCAATGACGGAGGCTCAAAGAGCTCATCTCGCGCAAAAGCAGACTGCGACGGCAGCAGCCCAGGCAGCATTGGAAACCAAGCCAGCGGCCGCTGCGCCGGAAAAGCGAATTTCCACCATGACCGATGCCCAGATCATGATGAAGCTCAAGTCTGTCGTGTCCAAGGAAGACCCAGCTCCTCAATTCCAAAAATTGAAAAAGGTCGGCCAAGGTGCGTCTGGCTCAGTCTACGTGGCAAAACCATTAACCTCTGCATTTGCTAACCAGCGACGAGTGGCCATCAAACAGATGGATCTGTCCTCTCAGCCACGAAAGGAGCTCATTGTGAACGAAATCATGGTCATGAAGGAGTCGCACCATGCAAACATTGTCAACTTTTTGGAGGCATATCTGCGGGGCTCTGCAGACCTGTGGGTTGTGATGGAGTACATGGAAGGAGGAGCGCTCACGGATATTATTGAAAACAACACAATGAGCGAAGAACAGATTGCGACAATTTGCTTTGAAACCTGTAAGGGCTTACAACACTTGCATCACAAGAACATTATTCATCGAGACATCAAGTCGGATAATATGCTGCTGGACTCTCACGGGCACGTGAAGATTACCGATTTTGGTTTCTGTGCAAAGCTGACGGACCAGAAGAACAAGCGGGCGACGATGGTTGGCACGCCATACTGGATGGCCCCAGAGGTGGTCAAGCAGAAGGAGTATGGCGCCAAGGTTGATGTGTGGTCGCTCGGGATCATGGCCATTGAGATGATCGAATCAGAACCCCCATATTTAAACGAAGAACCTCTACGAGCATTGTATTTAATAGCCACTAACGGAACACCAAAATTGAAACGACCTGAACGACTCTCAAAGGAAATCAAGGCCTTTTTATCCGTCTGTTTGTGTGTTGATGTCAACTATAGAGCATCCACAGACGAATTGGTAAACCACGAATTCCTCAAGAAGGGATGTCCTTTGCAGTCCCTTTCTGTTTTGTTAAATTATAAAAATAAATCCACGAGTAGTTAATTAGTAATAATAGAAAATGGTTTGGTGTAAATGTACCCATGAGAAAGAATGGAAACCGTCAAGGTTGGGCTTTTGGGACAGATTCTGCAGGGACGGGTGGAGCTCGAGTGGAAGATGGTTTATCTGCAGGGATAGTGGGTCGATAAGGCTGCTTCACGTGTCGTGCGGCTGGTGGTGCACATGGTTGTGCATATGCATATCGGGCTTGAGAGCATCTGGTTTGATGCATATGAGAAGACCAAGTTGTACGGATCTCTTGGCATCGTGTTTAAATGCATATGGATCTGGTTGGTAAGTGGTGAGGTCTTTATGTGAATCTGGCAAATAAGGCCGTAGCTATCTGAAAGAAACTAAAAGGACTGATGAACATTGTAGCAGTATTTGGTCGAAACTATGCATATAGGGGATGTATATTTAGCGAGGAGTTGCTAACGTACACATACCTTGGTGAAACTATATTTTTTGTTGCAGGATGATAACCAATTCTCTTTGGCTAGCCTTGACTATTATGCATAACTGTCTAAGAGTCGTATATGCGGTTAGTTCTCTTATCTCGACAGGAAGCAGGAGTGTTCTGCGCCCTTCAGGGTTACCCTTTTGCTCCTTTTCGGAGAAAAGAAGCCGACGGGGCCACTTCCCTAGGATCACTGGGGAGGTGTATGCCCTGCGGATGGTCTTCTTTTCCAGAAAAGAAGCAAAAGCACTGGTCACTCGCCTCGCAGAGCTACCTTTTTTGCTTCTTTTCGGAGAAAAGAAGCCGCCGGAGGCGATTAGACTCCCCCTAGTACTAGAACCCTCCGGAGGATTGATATGCCCTGCGGGCGGCCTTCTTTCCGGAAAAGAAGCAAAAGCACTGGTCACTCGCCTCGCAGAGCTACCTTTTTTGCTTCTTTTCGGAGAAAAAAGAAGCCGCCGGAGGCGACTACACTCCCCTAGTACTAGAACCCTCCGGAGGATTGATATGCTCTGTGGGCGGCCACCAGGGCGACCTTCCATTAGTGGTGTGAGACCCCTTTGATGATCCAGAGCGAATCGGAAGGAAAGGTAACGAAACTATAATGTACTCCAATGGAACAGTATGGTACTGCGGTACTGTGTCACTACATACTTCTCCCATCAGACAACTTCTGATAGGCAGTATCACTGTTATCTATGATTATCAGACCATGGGCCTTTATCTCGCTAATGGCTCTAATTATTCGGTAGTCACGTGCCGTGGTGCGGCTTTTGCGACAAAATGCTTTGACTTTTTGTTAATTCGACAAAGGCCGATCTTGACTAATTGCAGGACTTTAATTAGCACCGACAATTCTGGAAACCCATCCATAGCTCGACGGGATTCCAAAGTCAGTTTGATAACGTGCCTACAATGGGAGACGGTTCCGTTGAGAGCTTTTGCTAATCTCACGCAACTTTAGCCCAATCGGTCGACTGTCGCCACGGCAACCGGACGAACAAACTCGAGGGTTCTTATCAACGTTCTGTGATTAGCGTATAACGCTACTTGGAGGGTAGGATCCTCGCTATGTAACTTTGCGTCAAATTTTATCACATACAGCACATTTTTCCGTGTCTCAGTTGTCGGGACAACCACCCAACACCAAACTGTGTCATGGACGATACTGGCCCGACTGCATGTCTGAAGATGTCTCAGAGCGTTTATCCCTATTGCGCCTGGCTATTTGAGTACTTGCCACTATGCATATGAAGCCGTAGGTTCTGGACGATACATACACAACCTTAGTAAGCTTGTTGCGATGCAGATGCTGCAGCTTCCTGCCACAACTATTTGAGGCATTTGTATCAGCTAGCAACTAATTGCTCATTGCTCTTGCGACAAACTGTATCGCAATTGCAAATCATACTGGCACAGAGGTCTCTCATAGTAGCCTCCTCGGCCGTTACCATGGCAACCGTGATAAGAAATAATTTTTTTTCTTTTATTTTTTCACAAAGGGCCATCGGGCCGATAAGATTTCTTGTGCTGCTGATTAAAGGAAACAATCCGATTTGTCTAAAAGTGAATGCAATACTTTTATTTTTTGGGTTCTTCTCTATCTCTATAATTCTAATAAATATTACTGTATGCTAGTTCTTTTGATGGGTGATTTAGTAAAGACAGTTTTCGAAGGTAAGACTCAAAGTGTTAGTAGCTGGATCCCACTTTTCGACCTTGACGTGGGTCAGATCTGGGATCACAATGTCGGCGCCAGCCTTGTGGACCTTCTCAGCGTCGTAAGTGGTGGCCATACCAATGACAATGGCACCCGCGTCCTTACCGGCCTTGATACCGGCTGGGGCGTCTTCGAAAACAAGGAACTTGTCGAGACCAAGCTCTTGGGCACCCAACTTGTAACCAGCAGGATCTGGCTTGCCCTCCTTAACGGATTCGGCAGTGATGAAGGAGGTTGGCTGGTCAAACTTGAGGAAGTGCTTCAACCATCCAGAGGCCATTGGCAAGGTGCCGGAGGTGACAATACCCCATTGGGAAGCTGGAAGAGCCTCTCTGAGCTCCTTAACACCTGGAACTGGCTTGGCGTAAGAGGCAAACTTGACTGGGATGGTAGCCTCAAGTTCACCAGAGGTCTTCTCATCGGCCATCTCTGGCTTCCACATGTCCAAGATGTCGATGGTTCTTCGGCCGTGCGAAGTCTTCAAGATTTCGTGCGAGTCAATGCCGTGCTCGTCGCCAAACTCGTGCCAGAACATTTCGACACAGTTGGTGGACAGCATCAGAGTACCGTCCAAATCAAAGAGACAGCCATTGACGTCAAACTTGTGAGTAACACCGGACATTGTTATAGTAGTAGTAGTAGTAGTAGTGGTAGAAGAGAGAGTGGTAGTAGTTTTAAAGAAAGAAAACTTCTTGTTGTTGATATCGTAAAAAAAACAGCAAACTTATCGCCCTTTTATATCTGCCTTTGGCCTTTTGTTTCTTTTTCCTTCCCTACGTCAGTTTGCAGAAACATTGCTTTTTCCCAAACAGCCGCAGATGGCCCATTTGAAAAAAAAAGAAATCTGCTCCTGCCCGTTTCGGAAATTACCTAAGCACCGCTCCCGCGCGAAGAATTAAACCTTATATTTTCTTTTTGCAAAAAAAAATTTTTTCTTCCGTGCGCGGCCGCGCACGTCTGACGTAATCATATTTGCGTCTCTTCTTGCCGCCTGCCCGATTAGGCAGGCGGTAGCCTCACTACCACCGTCAGCGTCACACCTACTCAGGGGGGAACACGACGTCTGACACTGCTACGTCGGAAGCGTCCACCGTCCAAGCCCAATTGTCCGCAGAGGCGTAGACTGCTGGGGTGTGTGCTCTGCGGACAAAAGAAGCCGCCGGAGGCTGCTCCCAGAACCCTCCGGAGGGGTGGTATGCCCTGCGGGCGGCCTTCTTTTCTAGAAAAGAAGCAAAAGCACTGCTCAATGGGTTCTGTGGTGCATGTCATTATTAATACTATTTACAATCTGCGCTTTCCTGGCGCTCTGGAGCCGCCAAACTTGATCTTGGAGCCGTCCGTGACCCGGGAGATGAGCGGTCGGACCTTGTTACCCTCCTTCCCGTTGAGAGCGTTGAGGAAGGCCTCCCGACCCTCTGAGAACTGGCGGAAGACGAGCTCGACCTCCTTGTCGGTGTAGCCGCGCTGCTCCATCAATTGGAACATGCGGGCCGCGGTCTGGAAGCTTGCTTCGTACTCGCCCTGCTTTGTGTTTCTGTAGCCCAGCTGGCCGGTGGTGACCGAGAGCTTGACCTCCTGCAGCGGCCGCGTCTTCTCGATCAATTGATCCATGAGCGACAAGCCCTCGGCCTTCTTGCCCACCCGACGATAGCGGCGACACAGGGTCAGAATTGTGTTATTTCGGGTGAACTGTCCATGCAAAACGTATCCGACCGTGAGCTTGCCGTCTGCGGGCATCTGCTCCGGTCGCTTCTGGCCCAGCAGCCGGCCTCGTGGCTTCGCCGGAGCCTGGAACCGGCCCGCCAGGTTCATGCTGCTCGTGGACAACGCTCGACTCGCGCCCACGCCGTTAGTACTCACTAGTCTCTTGAGCATTAGCATTATTATTCGGTCGTGATGCTGCTCCAGCTGAAATTTTTCCTTTCCTCCCAACCACCGCCCACTCACCCACTACGCTTCACCACAACCTCCCAACCGCTTCCCCGGCCGGGTAACCGTGGTGCGGCTGTACGTTGTGCGGCTGATAAGTTTGGTCGTACGGAACGGTCTCTGGGAGCTGTATTGAGCCGTTGACGGGTGTTCAACCCTCCGGGGGAGGTGTATGCCCTGCGGGCGGCCTTCTTTTCCAGAAAAGAAGCAAAAGCACTGGCCAATGGCTCACTGGTGTGGGCGGCCTTCTAGACCCAAAAGCATTACACACTCTCCGTGAAGAAAAGAAGCAAAAGCACTGTCCAATGGGTCCCTCCGCGAAGCGGAGCTACCTTTTTTTGCTTCTTTTTCGGAGAAAAAAAGAAGCCGCCGGAGGCTGCATCCACCCCCTAGGACTAGAGCCCTCCGGGGGAGGTGTATGCCCTGCGGGCGGCCTTCTTTTCCAGAAAAGAAGCAAAAGCACTGGCTCTCCGCGAAGCGGAGCTACCTTTTTTTGCTTCTTTTTCGGAGAAAAAAAGAAGCCGCCGGAGGCTACACCCCCAGAGGTCTGAGTCCGCTCACCGCATCACCATTATTACTAGCGCCGCACGCGGCTCGATATCACGTGATCTGTCCGCGAGAGTGCGCGCAAAAACAATAATTTTTTTTTTTTTGTGTGTGTTCGCGCGGACAGCAGAGGGCCGATCGGCGCAAGCCCAAATAGTCGAGGCCAGCAGCCGTTGAGGCACAATGTCTGGGAATTCCCGATGCGGACGGCCTAAAGAGGAAAGAGATAATCCGCAGTAGGGGTTTCAGAAGGGGGAAAAATTTTCATCTGTACGTGTGCTGCCACGTTGCAAGATAGGGACGACGTAGCGGTGGCAGTGGTGCGCGGCATGATGGGAGAGTGTGTGTGACAAAAAGTGATGGTGTGAGGAATAGTGGGAGAGATAGGAAGAGCGTGCGGTGACGTTAGCGCTATCTGGACTATCACAGGCGCACCGATAGCCCCTCCGGATAAACTGAGGTTCTGGCAGCTTCGGAGCCAAGACTCCGAGGGGCCGCCGGGTGACGTCAGCGCCTCTGAGCTTATTTGGATAATTCCAGACATGCATGGCCGATCGTCCGTCTCACGATAACTGGGCCTAGGGTTGTTTTGGGCTCCGGCCGAGAGGGGTCCGGCGGTTGGGTTATGTAATTAGCTCGAGTGTGTGCAGTTCGAGCGGACACAGAGTTTCTGGCGGGTGTATTGGGTGGATTTGATGTGCACAATAAAAACTGTTATACGTGCACCGGCGCACTGTCAGTTCTCCCGAACTGGTGCATATGAGAGGATCGCCCAAGGCGGCGCCATCGCAGCTGTGGCAAGGCATCAACAAGCGCTGACGTCGTTGTGCATTCCTGTGACGAGCTCGAGTCGTGGCCGCGTTGATTGGCTGGCTGGTGTCGTCCAGGTTCCGGCTGCACCGTCGATCGTCAGAATATTATAAGCTTAATCTCACCCGTTGCCGTGGCAACCGCCGGCGACCCAGTGCTCGGCGCGCCGCTTTGGGAAACGATCCGTAGGTTCGACACCGGGCTACCGCACACCCTTTTCTTTTTTTTCGCCAGCTCTTGCTTCGGCCAGTGCTTTTGCTTCTTTTCTGGAAAAGAAGGCCGCCCGCAGGGCATACACCTCCGCCGGAGGGTGGGTGGTAGTGCCTCCGGCGGCTTCTTTTTTTCTCCGAAAAAGAAGCAAAAAAAGGTAGCTCTGCGAGGCCCGAAGTGGCGACGTGTTTCGGTCGGCGTTTACGTAAGCCCAGTGTGGCCACAGTTTTTGCGGAAAAGACCCTTGAGCGGTTCGCTCGGTGGCGTCCGCATATGCACATGCATAATCAGACCCCTCCGTTTGCTTAAGGTTAGTTACCAGCATTTGGCGGCAAAACCCGCGCTACCCTGGTCTAGAGGGGCTGTAGCCTCGGGCAGCTTAAAGGCGAGGCCAATTGGCACCGCTTTTGCTTCTTTTCTGGAAAAGAAGGCCGCCCGCAGGGCACACACCTCCCCCGGAGGGTTGTAGTGCCTCCGGCGGCTTCTTTTTTTCTCCGAAAAAGAAGCAAAAAAAGGTAGCTCCGCTTCGCGGAGAGAGAATGCCAGTGCAGATCCCTCTACGAGACCCATTGGCCAGTCCGCAGGACAGCGCCATACCCGGCAGGTTGTATTCGCTGCGGGTGGCTCATTTGAGGTGATGAGCAGCGACATAAGGATGTGGCACAGTAGCCTTAGCAGAATGTCTGGTGCTCGACAGTTAGCGGTGGTAAGAGTGGACCAGACGAGTGTGGGAAGCGATTTGAACCGACTTTACCTCCGTCACTGGTGCACAGGGACAAGAATGGATGTCCGGAGACGGCTGCGGCTGTGTGTGCACACAATGTGGAGGGTCAGAGGTTCTAGTAATTAGTAGTAAGAATGAGGCCGGAGGAGCAGTAGAGAGGCGATCGAGCCGGTGGCTCTCCATCACAAGTGCACAGGGACAAGAATTGGTGTCCTAAGACTGCGGCGCTGTGTATGCACAAGATCAGGAGCGTCGGTGGCTCATATTGCCATAGAAGAGAGCAGACCACTCTCCCGCTGGACCAGTTGGACGCTGCGACGTACTAAGGGGATTGTCCGAAGACTGCTGGCTAGTGTGTGCAGGATGTCCGCTAGGATCAGCGAGAGACGTGTCATCGTCTCTGAGGAGAGGAAGAAAAAAAAGGGAAAAAAAGTGGAAATCGGTCCCTTTTTATATTCGCAATAGACGCCGCTCTGCACCCCAAATAATATTTCCTAACGCGGAAGTCGACCCATCGCCTAGTAGCCCCACCAGTGCGGGGCACAATGGGGCCTAGAAGGTTGGCCGCTTTCAAAGGCAAGACCAGCAGCACAACTGTACCATGACGAAGAGTGCCACTGCTTTTGCTTCTTTTCTAGAAAAGAAGGCCGCCCGCAGGGCATACTCGTCCTCCGGAGGGTTCTAGTCCTAGTGCCTCCGGCGGCTTCTTTTTTTCTCCGAAAAAGAAGCAAAAAAAGGTAGCTCCGCTTCGCGGAGAAGCCCATTGACCAGTGCTTTTGCTTCTTTTCTAGAAAAGAAGGCCGCCCGCAGGGCATACTCGTCCTCCGGAGGGTTCTAGTCCGAGGGGGCGTAGTGCCTCCGGCGGCTTCTTTTTTTCTCCGAAAAAGAAGCAAAAAAAGGTAGCTCCGCTTCGCGGAGAAGCCCATTGACCAGTGCTTTTGCTTCTTTTCTAGAAAAGAAGGCCGCCCGCAGGGCACACACGCCCCATCGAAACTCGACACGGCTTCACGCATCTCAACAAGTCCTGTTAATCAAAGCTTTTGCCTACTGTCGTCGACGTACCCTGGTGAGATATGCACGCCGCACGGCCTGGGGCTTTACGCGCGGACGTAACTGGCGGGGCGCGCACGGAGGGGAGTGAAAAATTGGAAGGCGAAGGGGAGGCCCGGTTGAAGGGCCCAAAGATGATTTGTCGACGAAGCGGAGTAGAAATTGTGTCGAGAGCGCTGCGTACTGGAGCTGTGCGCAGCAGCGGCTGCAGCAGAGCAGCTCTCCGCGGTCCGCGGGCTGTCAGGACCATGTCCACAAAGTTCCACCCGCATGTGGAGTCGACGCTGAACCAGATAGACCAGCTGGTGCCCAAGTTCCCGCTGGACAGCGACCAAATTGAGATCATCAAGACACCGGTAGACTTTTATGAGACGCTCAAGAGCAAGATCCGCAGTGCGGAGAAGCGCATCTTTCTCGCCAGTCTCTATATCGGCAAGACGGAGACGGAGCTGGTGGACTGTCTGGACGAGGCCCTCGGCCGCAACCCAGAGCTGGAGGTGTACATTCTGACGGATGCGCTGAGAGGCACCAGAGAGGCGCCCAAGACGTGTAGTGCATCGTTGCTGGCTCGGCTGGTGGAGAAGCATGGGACCAGACGAGTGCATGTGTGCATGTACCACACGCCCAACCTGAATGGCGTCAAGAAGCATTTTATCCCGCATCGGTTCAACGAAGGCTGGGGGCTGCAGCACATGAAGCTGTATGGTGCGGACGACGAGATCATCCTGTCGGGAGCCAATCTGTCCAACGACTACTTCACCAACCGACAGGACCGATACATGCTGTTCAAGTCCCAGGAGCTGACAGATTACTACTTTAAGATCCACCAGGCGATTTCCGGTCTGAGTTATAACGTGGTCCCCACGGATAACAAGAAGGCCGGGTTCAAACTGGCGTGGCCGCATGTGTACACTCTTCCGGAGCCCACCGTGGACCCGGAGAACTTTACCAAGGAAGCCAGCAAGCAGCTGAGACGGCTGCTGGGCCCACAGAACAGTCCGGCTCCACGAGAAGATGGCCAGGACGCATTGACGTTTGCATATCCAATCACACAGTTCTCCCAGCTCTTCACCCCTAAGGACCGGTCCACGGAATTCACCGTTCTGTCCCGAGTGCTGTCCATGATGGGCTCGGATAGATTCAACTGGACGCTGACGGCGGGCTATTTCAACATCCACCCAGACCTCAAGAACAAGCTCCTCAACACGCGGCCAGATCGTCCGGCAACCGTGATCACGGCGGCGCCCGAGGCAAACGGATTCTACAAGTCCCCCGGTGTTTCTGGGCTGCTGCCCGCAGCGTACTCGCAGCTCTCCATGAACTTTATGGACGAGGTGTTCCGGCTCAAAAAGAACATTCATCTGTACGAGTGGAAGAACGGCGTGGTCAACACCCCAGGCGGATGGTCATACCACGCAAAGGGCATCTGGGTGAGCAACCCCTCTGAGGAGTCCCCGTTCATGACGGTCATTGGCTCATCCAACTACACCCGCAGAGCATACACCCACGATCTCGAGTCCAGCGTGCTGCTGGTCACCAAGGACCCGAAGCTGCAGCAGGGTCTTCAGGACGAGGTGGCGTATCTGATGCAGCACACCACCAAAATGGACCGCCAGGACTTTGAGAAGGAGGATAGAAAGCCCGACTGGAGGCAGCGCGCCTTCATCAAGTACATGGGCGATAAGATGTAATATAGTGCTAATTGACTCTTGAAATGTAGATGCACCCTCCGGGGGAGTGGTTGCCTCCGGCGGCTTCTTTTTTTCTCCGAAAAAGAAGCAAAAAAAGGTAGCTCTGCGAGGCCAGTTGACCAGTGCTTTTGCTTCTTTTCTAGAAAAGAAGGCCGCCCGCAGGGCATACACACCTCCGGAGGGTTCTAGAGGTGGCAGTGTTTGGTGACTGGCGTTGTTCATCCAAAACGAAGCAAAACCGGTAACTTCGAGAGGCTATGACTTTTGCTTCGTTTCCCCCTCTTCATAGAGCAGCCACGCCCTGGTTTCACGATAATGCATTTGCCTATGCATATATACATGCAGCATGCATAGCATACTATTACAGCTGATGTCTCCAGAACAGCCCATTAGCTTGGCACAAATAAAGCGCATGCATATATATTCAATCCACCTTCCACCCTTCATTATTCTAGAATGAAACCAGAGTTTCGGACAATCTCGTCCACGATATATGCCCGCAGCCACATTGAGTCGCCACCAGCCACCGCCGCACATAGTGGCACACCTCTTGTGGCGGTGCACCGGGACGCCGAAAAATCTGGTTTTGTTTTTTGCAGAAACAGGAGGTACTGCACGAGTGCGGGATATGGACTATGGCAGCTCGAGCGAGATCACGAGCAGCAGCAAACGCTAACCCACACGAGGAGCTATGGCGGAATGTGGTGAACAACGTCAAGTCTGCGCACGAGCGAAGCGCGACGATTGACGTTGCAGAGGAGAAACACGAACACATCCCGGACCTGAGCACGGTCGAGGACCTGGAGGACTTCCAGCAGTCTCTGGCCAAGTCAATTACGGAGTATGAGGTTGAACGACAGGGCCGTGTGCACGAACACGAGTCACTCAAGTCGGCGCAGTCCTATCTTAACTCATTAATCTCGCTCCGTGCCGAGAAGGACAGCGAGACGGCCGTCACGTCCCCAGGTCCGAAGAAGAAACGGCGGACAGACAATAAGCCTGTCCTAGGTTCACAGGTCGCGTTTCGGCTGTCCAAAGTACGGGACTCTCCCGAAGAGGAGTGGATCCAGTGTGAGGTGACCAAAGTGTACTCCGAGGGAATCCGATACGAAGTCCAGGATCCAGAGCCGGACGAGAACAACAATCCGGGTCAGTCGTACAAGGCCAGCATCAAGGATCTGATCCTGATTCCAGATGCGGATGACGTGCAGACGATCAACAGTCTGCCCACGCTGCCGCCACACTCTCAAGTCATCGCACGATACCCGGAGACCACGACCTTTTATCGAGCAGAAATGATCGGTACCAAGCGTGATGGCACCTGTCGTCTGATATTCGAGGGCGAGGAGGAGGAAGGTAAGGAGACCGAAGTGCCCCGGAGGCTGGTCCATCCGCTCCCAAAGTGACTCCGTATTTATATTAATCAACCTTATGACATCCCATGCTTCGCGGAGCTACCTTTTCTCTTTTTCAACTCAACCCTCCGGACGGTGCGTATGCCCTGCGGGCGGCCTTCTTTTCTAGAAAAGAAGCAAAAGCACTGGTCGACTGCCTCGCAGAGCTACCTTTTTTTGCTTCCTTTTCGGAGAAAAAAAGAAGCCGCCGGAGGCTACACACCCCCTAGATTCGTTTCGGCGAGTGGGCCTGCGGACATGGCCCTCTCCGCGAAGCAGAGCTACTTTTTTTGCTTCTTTTCGGAGAAAAAAGAAGCCGCCGGAGGCAACCCAACCTTCCTAAGGACTCTCATTACATTATATTGCGATTACATATAGATTTAATCAAACTGCATGGCCTGATCTTCCGGATAGGACACATACGACAGGTTGAGGTTGCGATTGCCGTAGTTATATCCGGTGAACTTCGCTACGGAGATTTCGGCGGACGCTGGTGTATCAAACTTGACGACGCCGACGCCTGCTGATTTGCCGTTCGGTAGAAACTTGATCTCGGCCCGCTCCACGTTGCCCACGGTGCCAAAGAGCTCCACGAGGTCCTGGTTGGTGGTGGAGAACGGCAGGTTCTCCACATAGATGGATTCGCTAGGGTAGCCGTTGGGGCCTGCGCTGTCAGTGAACTCAGAGTTCACAGGCTCAGTGTCGCCGTCTCGCAGCGGCTCACCAGCTGGTGGTGGGGAGCCGTAGCCACCACCGCCGCCACGGCCCAGAGGTAAACCGCCATTATTGGCAAACTTGTCCTCGCGCACTTCGAGCGGTCGACCCTGCCACTCCCAATTGTTGTAGGCGTGGATGGCCTCTTCGGCGTCTCGAGCAAACTCGAAGCTGACGGTTCCGCAGCCTCGGGAACGGCCGTCTGGGAGAGTGATGAGGTCAGCACGCAGAACAGGACCAATGGTCTTGAACAGGTCCTTGAGATCCTGCCAGCTGGATGAATACGGAATGTTGGACACAAACAGTTTGTAGCCTCCAGGACCGCCGCTGCCGCCACCACCACGTGGTGGCGGTGGAGGAGGAGGTGGAGGGGCCCGTCCGTAACGGTCGTCTTCGTAAGACCCACGACGACGCGGAGGTGGCGGTGGTCTGCCGTAGCGATCGTGACTGTCTCTTCGCGGAGGAGGTGGCCCGCCAGCAGCAGCACCTTCTGGGACCGGACCACGATCCTCCCGCAAGAAGAGCTCGCGGCCGCCATATTCGCGGTGATTGAACATGGAAATGGCTTCCTCAGCGTCGCGAACGGTGGTGAACTCGACAATCCCGCACCCTTTCGACCGGCCGGTGGCGCGATTGGTCATGATGTCGGCAAACAGCACCTCACCAGCCTCCTTCATCATGTCCTTGAGGTCGTACCATCTTGTGGTGTAGGGTAGGTTCCCCACGTAGATTCGACGCTCCTGGGCGCTAGTGCCATCTTTGCCCAGCGAGCTAGCGCTCGTGTTGTAGCCTCGCGGCGGAGGGCTTCGAGAGCGCGACGGACGACGCCGACGATATCTGCCAGGCGATCTGGAACGATGTCGTCCACCGGGCGACAGGTCTCTCTACAAATTCGCGTTAGCTTCGTTCAGTCGATGATGGTGGGCGGGTCACTACTTACGCCTCCCAATCGGTCACGCAGCGAGTCACTCATTATCAGCACACAGAACCAACTCTTGTTGTTACAACCTTCAAACACCCGTCAGCTTCGTTCTACAACATATTGTCCGAGAGCAGTCTTCCGCTTCGTCCTCGTTTCCCACATCTTCACATACCCTTTACACTCTGCTAGTCGTGGCGCTCAGACAAGGCAGGTTTGTCGGTGTTTAGGCCCCGCGAGTTGGGACCGCAGTGTGGAGTAGTAGGGGACAGTTGCGAAACACGGTAGGCGCATATGTGCAGAGGATACTTGGCTGGTAGCCCTTTCGCATCGTTTCTAGTAAATGACAACCTCCTCAGGGCACCAGAACGCTCCGGGGGTATGTGAGCCTTCGGAGGCTTCTTTTTTTTGGAGCAAAAGAAGGTTGCTCCGCTTCGCGGAGAGGGTGTAGACCAGTGCTTTTGCTTCTTTTCTAGAAAAGAAGGCTGCCCGCAGGGCATACACCCCGCCGGAGGCTTCTAGATCCTAGAGCGTTTGTAATTGCCTCCGGCGGCTTCTTTTTTTCTCCGAAAAAGAAGCAAAAAAAGGTAGCTCCGCTTCGCGGAGAGGGTTTAGACGGTGCTTTTGCTTCTTTTCTAGAAAAGAAGGCTGCCGCAGGGCATAATCAACCTCCGGAGGGTTCTAAGTCCGAGAGAGGTGGTAGCTGCCTAAGAAGACTTCTTTTATTCTCCGAAAAAGAAGCAAAAAATAGTTCTGCGGGGCTAGTTACGGGTGCTTTTACTACGTTTCCAGAAAAGAAGAGGACACACGGCTCTTGAAATCTCGGGAGATTAGCAGCATACGGAGGATTTCTTTCACTCCGAAGGGAAGCAAACGGTAACTCTTCAAGGGTGTAGTTGAATGCCGCTGTTTAGTGTGACCGGTCGCCCCACCAGTCCCAAATAGGAAAGTGTGGGAACCTGGCGCTTAGCAGCAAGCTATATAAAGGGGCGCTTTCCCACGATTTTTTATTTTTATTTTCTTCTCTTCGTCTATAAGACGCACCGATGCATACTCAGGTTGTATCGCAGCCATTCAGCTAACATGTCGGGCTTGGAGGATCACGAGAGTACTTCTATAGATTGGTAGGCGATTCATCTATGTGCTCATAGCATACTATTTTTCGACATAAACCAGGTCTCAGTACACAGATTGGTGACTTGAGAAACGCTTTCGCGTCTTTTTTCTCCGACGAAGCAAAAAAAAGTAGCTCTGCGAGGCCATTAACCAATGCTTTTGCTTCTTTTCTAGAAAAGAAGGCCGCCTGCAGGGCATACTCATCCTCCGGAGGGTTGAATGGCTTCCGGCGACTTTCTTTATCCAAAAAGAAACAAAAGCGTTTGAACAATTGCCCGTTTCACGCTCAGTAGCCCGCCGACGGCTGGTGGTGTGTGGATCATCATTTTTATGCCCTTGGGAGTCGGACCGCATCTTCACAACACGTTAGCAGTAAACATGAATATCAGCCAGGGTGTCGAGAACATGACCCTGAACGAGGGCCACAAGAAGAAGAAATGGAGACACGCATACCACACGTTCGATAACACTGATGGCGTGAACAATGCCACGAGCCAGGTGCCAGCTGCCCCACCACAACAACAATTTCAGCAACAGCACCACCAATCGCAGGCACCACCTCTTCAAAATTGGCAGCCACAGGACGCTCATGTGGACCCGTCACAGGGATCAAATTTCCCTTCATTGGCCATACCGTCGTTGCCCCGGGATCGGGAGGAGGCCCAGAGAAGTTTGGGCCCGAACCCGCTCTTCAAGACGTTTGAAAACGCCTGCCCGCCTCCGGCCTGCACCCGGTATTCTGTATTGGATCAGGGCATTTCCAGTCCGGAATACGCTAGATTGACCATGTATAATGTTCCGGCCACGGAACAATTGCGCTCGTCGACGCAATTGCCATTAGGTCTGCAAATCCAGCCGTTTGCCCAAAAGAGAGACGGCGCCAAAGTGGCCGTAGCCGACTTTACTCAAATCGATCCTCCACGGTGCCGACGGTGTAGAACCTATATTAACCCATCGATGCTCTTTGTGGAGGGCGGAACCAAGTTTGTCTGCAACATGTGTCAGTTCTCGAACCCAGTCCAGGGCGATTACTACCAGCCCACCGACGCCAGTAACCGAAGAATCGACTGGGAGTCGCGACCGGAGCTGGCGTTTGGATCCTACGACTTGGAAGTTCCTCAGGCGTATTGGAAGGATGAAGTGCAGCCCACGCCCCTTCGTCACATGTTCGTTATTGATGTGAGCGTGGAGGCGGTCAAGAAGGGTCTGCCCAAGCTGGCAGTGGAGGCGATCCGCTCTACTCTCTACGGCGTCGAGGGCCAAAAATATGTGACTGAGGGTTGTAAAGTTGGCATTATGACGTTTGACCGGACTGTTCATTTCTACAATCTCCACCCAAATCTCAGCCAGGCCCAGATGATTGTCATGTCCGATCTGGACGAGGCGTTCGTTCCTATCGAGGATGGTCTCTTTGTGGACCCGGAAGAATCCAGAAATGTGATCGAAGATTTGCTGGACAGAATTGACATTGTGTTTGCCGAAAACAAGACGGCCGAGCCCGCATTTGGTGCTGTGCTGGAGGCATGCCACAAGGCACTCGAACATACTGGTGGTAAGGTAAGTGCAACATTGAGTGCGCTACCAACCTGGGGCCCTGGCAATCTTTATTTCAGAGAGGATCAGCAACACAAAGTGGAGACTGAAAAGGAAATGCTGGCGGCCAACAATCAATATTACGTGAACATGGGCAAGAAGTATGCCATGACAGGCATTGGCCTTGATTTGTTCGTTTTCCCATCTAGCTATATTGACTTGGCCAATACAGGCGAGGTATGTCGAGCCAGTGGTGGTCAGGAGTTCTTCTACCCACGTTTTGTGCCCGAACGAGATGGACGAAAGTTCATTGCTGATTTCTGCAAGGCTAACAGCGGAGATGAGTTTGGCACCCAGGCGATTGTGAAAGTCCGATGTTCCAACGGCCTACAGGTTGAGGCGTATTATGGCAATTTTTATCAACAGGACAGTGCTGCCGACCCATTTGTGGGAATCATCTCTCCGCAAACTAACATTGGAGTGTTATTCAAGTATGATGGCAAGCTGGACACACGATTGGATGCGCATTTCCAATTTGCGCTGCTGTATACTTCAGCCAGCGGTAAGCGTATGGTTCGAATTCACAACATTCTCGCCAGTGTGACGGAACAGCAGTACAAGCCGGTGATCAATTTTGTCGACGTTGATGCGTGCATGGGGATTGCAGCCAGAAATGCGCTTTCCAAGATTGGCAGTGTTCCATTAAAGGAAATTCGATTCGGTCTGAACGAGAAGATTATTGAGATTTTTGCCAGCTATCGAAAAATGACGGGGTCGAATCAGCCGTCTTCCCAGCTGTTGATGCCAATATCGCTGAGAAGTTTGATGATATATTTCCTATCATTACAAAAGTCGCGACCTATCCGAGGAACCCATGTGTTTTCTGATGGTCGGGTGCATGCGACCCGGTTGATGAACACACTTAACCCAGACGAACTGTCTCTTTATTTATATCCACGAATTATCTCTATTCACAACTATCGACCAGAGGATTGTGAATACGACGAACAAACTGGTCAATTCAACATGCCCGAGAACTTGGAAGCCACGTCCAGCCGTGTCGAGGAAGGTGGGGTTTACCTTGTGTACAATGGTCAAAGTGTCCTGTTATGGTTCCACAAGCAAGTTTCGCCATTACTTTTGCAGGACCTGTTTGGCTCCAACATTTCTCAGCTACAGGACATCAATCCATATCTCAACGAGCTGCCTCAGCTTGATACTGATATCAACCGCAAGACGAGAAATCTGTTGGCCCACTTTGCGTATGAGTCGCACACCTCGTTCCTTGCAATTCAATTAGCCCGCCAAGGACTGGATGGTGCCGAACATGAATACTATGCCATGATGGTTGAAGACCGCAACATGGATACTTACAATTATGTGGATTATGTCAGCCACATTCACCGCCACGTGAAAATTGCAATGGAGAATAAAAACACCAAAACTGCCACACTATTAAACGATACAATCAATCTCACTCATGGCTTGTAGATAGAGAAGGGTGGGGAAAAAAAAAGAAGTTAATAGAAGTTATTATTATATATATTATTATTATTATTATTCACGACGACTTTGTATCATCGTTGTTTTCTTTCCACGTATTCGTGCCATCGTCGTAGGCTTCATTTTTCCATATCTCGAGACTCTCCTTGATTCGTTCCAGAATCCATTGGCCCGCAGCCCACGCCTCCTGACGATGACCGCCACTGACAGTGATGATGACACTCTCCTCACACACAGGCACCACTCCTAATCGGTGGACAATCCCCACTTTTTGAATATATTTTCCCTCCTCGTTCCACTTTTCCTTCGCCTGCTTTGCAATATTGGTCAACGTCTTGAGGGCCATTGGGATGTATGCTTCATAGGACAGATGGTCGACGCCTTTCTGACCCATGTGGTCTCTGGTGGTGCCTCCAAAGTACACGACTGCCCCACAATTTGGGGATTTGACAAAATTGATCATCAGCAGCGGGTCCAATGGCTGCTTTGTGAGAAACACCCGGATGTTCTCCGCGTCCCCAGTGTCCGCATAATGCTCATCCTTGTTTCCTACGTGTGCGCTCATTTTTGTATCAAGTGTGTTGGCAGGTTCTTGTTATAGTTTTGGGTGGAGATTGCTTGTGTGAGGGATGGGGGCCGACGGATCGAGCCGATGGGACGGTCTTTGTTTCACGAGTCATGGGCTACGATGCATAGGCTTCGGCTGTCCTGGTTTCTAGGCGTGTGTGACCTTGGTTTTTGATCAACTCAGACGCCTGTTTCTCTTTGTTTAGGACATTGTTTATTGACTGGTTCAGCTTTGTAAGAAGGCGATGCTGATATTTGCGGCCATTATTTTCAGCCGCATTGGGGGATGCGGGGGTTTTGCTAGGACTGTGGATGAAGGACGGAGAGGGTATAAACATGGCAAATTACAAGTATGACTGAATGTAATATGTGTAACGAATGGGCTCAATTGAGTCTAAGGTGATTAACTCAGCTGGTCGCAGTTATGCATAGTTGTGTGGCTAACGCCACATAAAATGTGGCGCGTACACGCCACGCAAATATTTCACTACGATGATCAATATGCATATGGTTGAGCCTCAATCACATACTCTATGCCTCACAATACGTATAATTGAGCCAGGTACTGCTGAATTAATTAATTAAACCTTATATATTTTCATTTTAAAAACGAGGCAACTTATTCTATCTGCCGTACCCCTTTCCTGAATGGGATGGGATGCTCAGGTTCGTTCTATGGATCGTCCAATTTTTTCCCCCTACTTTCTTCTTTTCGTTTCGAGTAATACACTTACACAGCGCCTTAGCTCCAATTATTTTATGTGTATAGTGCACTGTAACAACAGCGAAAACACACACATCGAATAAACTAGCTGGCCGTATATATAATTAACGCTACACCTATTTTGAGCCGCACGTCTAATAATTCCTCTGAGACAATATAAATAAACTGGCGAACCGTGAAAACACAGTACGCTCTGTGGACAACCTGCCTTTCCAGAAAAGGAGTTAAGCTTTCTTGTGGGGTCCCGAGTCCCACTCGAGGCGAAGCCGAGCTACCTTTTTTGCTTCTTTTCGGAGAAAAAAGAAGCCGCCGGAGGCACACTTGCGCAATGCCTAAAATCTCTTGCAAGCACAAGCCATCTTTACCACTATACACAATCATCCATGCTAGGCTAATGTTATTGTTAACGTTAACGTACACTAGATCTAACCCACACAGCCGTGCAACGCGCGTGGGTTGCGCGTGGTGGACACTAATTAAACAGACGCGACAAAACCATTCTCAACGATATACACCATGGGCGTCACTGGTAAGTGGGCCGAATCTCATTTCCTGTGGGTATTAACACTCTGTTGTAGGACTACTCAAGTCGCTCAAGTCAATTGAGCGGCATACGACGCTCTCAGACTACTCCGGCCAAACAGTCGCCGTGGACGGATACGCATGGCTTCATAAAGCCGCTCTCGGTTGTGCTATGGATCTGGCCACTGGCAAACCAACCACTGTATACATTGATTATGTACTCCGCAAGATCCAAATGCTGTTGGACCACGGTATTACTCCATACATGGTGTTTGACGGGGATTATCTCCCGAGCAAGGCCTCGATTGAAAAGAATCGAAACGGGTCGCGAGAAGCCGCTAAGAAGAAAGGTCTCGAATTATTGCATCAGGGAAATAGGAAGGCGGCATTTGAACATCTCCAAAAGGCCGTTGATATCACGCCCACAATGGCAGCCCAAGTCATCCATGAACTAAAAAAGTTGAACCTTCCATACGTTGTTGCGCCATATGAAGCCGATGCGCAGATGGTCTATTTAGAGTCGCAGGGGTTTGTTCAAGCTATTGTTTCTGAAGATTCAGATTTACTCGTCTTTGGCGCGTCCCGATTGCTGACCAAGCTCAACGATAAAGCTCAACTGATCGAAATTGATCGGTCTCGCTTCCATCAATGCAAGGACCTCTTTCTAGCAGATTTCACACCAGAACAAATCCGCACAATGGCAATCATCTCCGGGTGTGACTATTCAGATGGGATCCCCAAAATCGGCTTGAAAACTGCAAACCGTCTAGTTAGGAAATATAGAACTGCAGAAAAGGTGCTTCGTGGAATTCGTCTTGATGGTTCATACACAGTTCCAAATGATTTTGAACAGGTTATGTCTCGAGCAGATCTTACTTTTCAACACCAGCGCGTGTATTGTCTACGTGAAAAGCGCCTGATAATGCTGAACCAACCGCAGAATACTATAGACGTCCCCGACTTTGAAAGCTTCATTGGCACCGACGTTTCCACAGAGCTGTGCCAAAAAATCGCAAACGGTATAGTCGATCCTATCACAAAGTCGTTCATCCAAATCAATCAGAGCATCAAACCCGTCATTCAGCTGACCGTTCGAAAGCCAAAACCAACAATCCGCTCGTTTTTCACACCAAAACCTTCAACTCCTCTTGCCCAACGAAGTACCAACACTCCAATCACCACAATCTCGTCAAAACAGTCCTCTTCACTAGTTCAAAAACGGTCCAGAAAGCACTTCAAAGACGATGATGAGAGTGGAACTAGCGATTTTGACGAAGACGAACATCTAGTCACGCCCACCGTCCAGCAGAGCAGCAGCAGATTTTTTCAAAAGAAGCAAAAACTCAACAAGGAAAATACCAAACCAGCGTCAACTGTAAAACACTCCTCCGACGAAGAAGATATCACGTCACCAGTTAGACCCAAGAAACAAACTTTCAACTCCTCTGATTCGGACATTTCTCCTCCACAACGCAGTCACAAATCCGATAGCTTCCCAATAACTCCAATGTCAATCCAGAGAGCCAAAACAACCACATCAACTCCTCTATTCAAACCCGGATCGCTAGATCGCTTTATTTATAGGCCAAAACATTAGGCTGACTAATATCTGCATGTGTATAAAATAATTTGTTAAAATACAAAAAGTCCTACATTGATCTATTTCAATTTTAGACAACTCGGCCCAAGTCTTGTTTGACAATACGCTGTTTGGAGGGGTCAACCTTTTTCAATCGTGCGCCTCCTTCAATTTCTCCTAGAAGGTTAGAAATGTTGAAGCCACCACCACCTGCTGCTGGTGGAGCTGATGGAGCATCTCCGCTTGGAGCGGGTGGGGGCGGTGGAGGTGGAGGTGGTGGCGGACCTGAAGGAGCAGCTGGTGCGTCATCACTTGGTAATGGAGGAGGCGGTGGTGGAGCACCTTGTGGAAGTGGCGGTGGTGGAGGTGCATCACCCTGTGGCGGTGGCGGTGGTGGTGGAGGAGGAGCATCTCCTGCAGGCGGTGGTGGAGGTGCTGCCGCTGGTGGAGGCGGCGCCGAAGTATCCTCTTCGGCTGGAGGTGGTGGAGTCGCAGCATCATCCTCATCGCTAACTCCCGGTGCCGGTGTGGAATATTTAGAACTGTCATCTTCTCCAGCTGGCGTTTCACTTGTGGAACGCTGCTGTGATTCTGGTTGCGGCGATGAGGTAGAGGGCGGCGGAGCCATTGAACCAAACAGAATGGAAGCTAATTTGGCTGGATTAACACCTCCTCTCAAATTCCCTTCATCTTCTCCATCCGAACTATCATCGTCACTGATACCCCAATCGTCATCATTAGAGTGGCCTCTTTGGCTAGCTCTCTGGGCTGCAGCTTGAGCAGGATCAATATCTACAACTTCAGATGACGCTTGCTGTTGTTGTTGCTTATAGAACGGGTTAGTGTCACTGTGTTGTTCTTGAGTATTGGCAGCAACAGAAGCAGCAGCATTCTTTGCGCCATCTCTAAAGAATGGATTGTTGTCATGATGCTGCGGAGGATTAGTTGCAGGCTCATTCTGGCTCTCTAGTTCGCGAGCCTTTTGTTGCTGCTCGTCCTTTTGTTGACGTTCCTTTTCAGCCTCTTCCTGGTTCTTCAATTCTTCTTGAACTTGACGTTCCTTTTCGGCTTCCTGCTTTAGTTCTAATTCTTTGGCTTTATCGGCTTCAGATCTCTCAGATTCTTCTGCACGCTTCTTTTCGGCTTCTTGTTCTTCCATTAGCCGCTTTTCACGTTCTTCAGCATCTGCCATCTCCTTTCTTAGAGCAGCTAACCTTTCGGCCTTTTGTCTCTCTTTCTCAGCTTGTCTAGCCTTTCGTTGGTTGGAATCTTCTTGCAGTTTCTTAAGCCGTTCTTCCCGTTCGGCCTTTTGTCGTAACAATTCCAATTCTTCTTCATCAGGACCATCATCGTCACTACTTTCTTCTTCTTTGGCAGCCGGCGTTGGTGGTTGCGCAGCCGGTTGTGGAGCTACTGAACGAGAGGGAGGTGGAGGCGGCGGAGCCGGCTTCTTTTCGACTCTTGGCGGAGGAGCTGCTGGTGGTGACTTCTTTTCAACTGGTGGTGCAGGTGCAGGCTTTTTCTCAACTGGTGGAGGAGAAGGTGTGGCAGAAGCCGCGGCGTGGTTTTCTGGTTTCGGCGACGCAGATGCCGCAGGTGAAGGGGGTTCGAACGCGGAGGATGACTTTGGCTTGCGACTGATGCCTAATTTGGCCAACCTCTCATTCATCCTTCTTTCCGCTTCGGCTTTTATGTAGGCACTTCTGTCAGCAGCAGGTGGCTTTTCTGCGGATGGGGCAGGCGAAGAAGGTGCAGGGCTTTCATTAACTGGAGTAGATGCTGCGCTATGGTTTCTCGGAGATTCCGTTCTAGGAATACCTCTATCATTATCGTCACGATATTTTAGCTGTTCTCGCTGCTGCTCTCTAACTGGCGCAGTTCGCCTCAATTCCAAAATGAAATCCTTCACCTCATCTTCAACACCAATGGCCTCATCCCATCTTCTGTGGTCTCTCTCAACCTGAAGATCATCTTTATTGTCTCTCAAAGATTGTTCCAGGCCAGATTTGATTTGGTCCACACTTTCTTCAATGTCCTTGAATACACGTTCATTCTTTTCTCTTTGTTCATGGACTTTTTCGCTTTCAGAAACCAATCTACTTTCAAACTCCTCAAAGCTGGAACCATCATCATCACCACCGGCGTCTTGCTTACCGGTCAATGTGGCCATTCTTGACTTTAGTCTAGCTCTAGATCTAGCTTTTCTTCTATCAGATTCAGTGATTGTGCCATTTGGACCAGTTCCAGCAATAGTGGCACCAGGATGGTTTTTCTCCCATTCCAGTCTGAAAATTTCTAATTTTGCAGCAGCAATTTGCTCTTCAACTTTTTTAACTGAGCTGGTTAACTGTGGTAGAAGATCCGTCTGTGTGTTCAATCGTCGCAACAACTTTCTCTTGTCATCTTGAGAAGCACTGCTTCCCGCCAACATGGGCGCTTTTGGATGCGCAGAGATCTCCTTTTGAATCTTGAGGATTTTTTGCTTCAATTCACCAATTGCTTGTCTATCACGGTTTTCAATCTCTTCGACTGCTCCATAATTTTCCTCGTCCTCAGCATCAATCGCGTCCAACAGGACTTGCTTTTCTTTAATGGCCTTTTTAAGATCCGAAATGGTCATATCATTCTTGGACTGAGAGGTGGACTTTGATTCCTTGGAGCCTCTAGTGGAACGATGTCTGGCGCTTGAGACGTAGCCAAAATCGTCATCATTGTTCTTGAAAACGGTGGCATCCTTCTTGACTGCGGGCTTGTCTGCAGTGAACGATCTACCCTTCAACTTGGAGTCGTGGTTACCAGTTGGGGTTGATTTTAAGAAGGATTTGATCTGGCTGACAGAGTCAGAAAAGTTTCGTGACGATGGCGGAATCAATTCTGGAGGCAATCGTGCTGGAATTGGGTAACCATTCAACCTTCTATAAATAAGATGCATTGCAACGGCAAACTCATCCCGATCAAGCTTGCCCTTGTTTCCTGGGTCAGATAGAGTCCAGATACTCTCGAGGTCGCCGCGGTTAAGACCAGATTGGCCAAAGATGGAAATTGCCGAATCTCCACTGATATATCCCTGTCTAGTCTTATCCCATGCAGAGAAGATGGAGTCGTAAATATTCTTTTCATCTTTAGTAATAGCCCATTCGATTTGCGCGGTTCCCTGGAGCTCAGCTGGAGAATACGAGCTTGCGCCTCCAGCCTGCGGCATGAACCTATTTTTAAATGCCTCGATACCGGGCAGACCAGTCGTTGGTGTGTTGATGAATCCCCATTGGCCTGGCTTACCTGTAGGTTGGGCTTGCAACGGTGTCATGCCACCAGTTGCTTGCATACCCATTCCAGTTGGTTGAGATTGCATGCCCATCGGTTGGGATTGGAATCCGCCAGTTGGCTGTGATTGGAGACCACCAGTGGGTTGAGATTGGAACCCGCCAGTTGGCTGTGATTGGAGGCCACCAGTTGGTTGGGATTGGAATCCACCAGTTGGCTGGGATTGAAGGCCCCCAGTAGGTTGAGATTGGAATCCGCCAGTTGGCTGGGACTGCAGACCACCCGTTGGTTGGGATTGGAATCCACCCGTCGGCTGGGATTGCAAGCCAGTTGCTTGTTGACCTTGGAATCCGCCCGTTGGCTGAGATTGCAACCCAGTAGGTTGTTGCGGTTGAAACCCACCAGTCGGTTGAGATTGCAATCCTGTGGTGGCGGGCAGATTGTTGCCCATTTGCAAACCGGCAAGACTTTGGCTTCTATTTTGTAACGAGTTGAGAGAAGCGGCACTTCCAGTGGCCTGAGGTTGCTGGACACCATATGTCTGCGGTTGAGGAGAAACGTTATTGTTGAGGCCAGTTGGCTGAGCGGACAGGTTGCTGGAGCCAGTGAAATCTGGCACATTTGTCGGCCTGGCTGCTGGCGATGATCCATCGGGAACACTGAAGGAGATAATGTCCACCAAAGAGGACACCTCATTATGGATCTTTTCGGGCAATTGCGACGGCAGCGGCTTGCCCTTCATGACTTGGCTACAGAGAAACATTGCCAATGCAAATTCGGGGAAGAGCAATGCCCCAGACCGAGTGGTGTCTGCTAGCTGCCACACGTCGCCGAGGATATTTGGTCCAAGGCCTGATCTCATCAAAATGTCACGTGCTTTGTCACCTAAAGAAAGAAACAACGTCAGCAAAATGGCGGTAAAAAAGAAGAAGGGGCGTATCACCTACCTGACAAGGCCTGTTCATTTGCTGGGATGGCCGAACGAAAGAGCTGTTCAAACTTTTGCTGATCCTCGGCCGTGATGAAGGATAAGCGGACTAGTGATTTTGTTAGCTGAAGGTTGGTAACGACATAACGTACGAGTTCTTACCATTTGGAATCTTCAAATTGGCGCCAGATTGTTGCAAACTGGGCATGGGCGAGGAAGACGTAGGCCCCGTAGTCGTAGGAGGAGGTGGTTGTTGTTGGGCGCCTAACGGCTGCTGTTGTTGATGAAAACCGGTGGGTTGGACGCCCATTGGGGTCTGCTGCTGCTGGAGACCGGTGGGTTGGACACCCATAGGTTGTTGCGGCAGCTGTTGCTGCTGAAAGCCAGTAGGCTGGACGCCCATGGGCTGCTGTTGTTGGAAGCCAGTGGGCTGAGCACCCATCGGCTGTTGTTGCTGGGGAAAGCCAGTGGGCTGCATGCCCATAGGCTGCTGCTGCTGCTGCGGCTGTTGGAACCCCCCTTGGTTGTTGTAGTAGGGAGCCCCGCCAGGTGGAGGCTGCTGGCCTTGATACGGATACATTGTGTCACTCAGTGTGCTATAGACGCTATCCCCCCAAGGCTGTGTTAAGTGTCGACTTGGCCGTGTGGAGGAGTTGGGACAACAGTTTGGTCCGACAAAGTCCGACCTGACTCTATACTTCCCAGCGGCTCCGCCGCCGCATTGGAGAGGGGTGCGCTGGCGTTTATTCACGAGTGTAGGGGTTATTATGATGCATGTCATTATTTTATATGAGTTATAGATGAGTTATATTTTATTTTAAACAGCATACTTTCTAGTCCACTCTCTGGCAGTAGCATCATATCTGGAACGATCCGTCTTGTAGACGTGCGCAATCTCGGGCACCAATGGATCATCCGGGTTTGGATCAGTCAGCATGGAGCAGATGGACAACAGCACCTTGGAGATGGTCAGGGCCGGAGACCACTGGTCCTTTAGAATATCCAAGCAGATGGAGCCGTTGCTGTTAATATTTGGGTGGTAGATCTTTGTCTGGAAAGTGACCTTTGGTGGCTTGAAGGGGTAGTCTGTAGGGAACGAGATGTGCAGGAAGAAGACGCCGTTAGTGTAGGGGCTGTCAGATGGGCCCATGATGGTGGCTTGCCAGTTAAATAAGTCGTCTGCGACTGGACCTGCGGAGCACGACGATGGCGGATCACTGCGTTTTTTCATTAGTTATCGATAGGCCACAAAAATACAGAGCCTCACGGGCGCGCTCGTCACTTACATTCCAAGGTCGTTTAATTCCTTTCTAATACGCTTGAGTGCCATGGTTGCTGGTGTCTAATATATATGTGTGTGCTTGTGTGTGTTGAAGATAAAAAATTATCCGTATCCGGGCGCTTTGCTTCTCTTATATACTTGTAGGGAGGCAAGTGTGGGAAAAAGAGGGAAGAGGGAAAAGGAAAAAAAAAAAAAAAAAAATCCTTAAAAGTGTGTGCAACAGAAAGTGACAGAAGATTCCATGTGTTCCGGTGGGTGACCGTCTCGAAATTATTACCTCATCGGTCGCCTCCCGCCTTACCCGGCCGTTCTAGAATGTCGTGCCTCGGGCCGATGCGGCTGACCTAATATTTAGTCAAAGCTAAGACCAGAGATAGGGCGATAAGACGCACCAGCCGAGCCGAGCCAAGACGGCGGCTAGGCACCCGCGGAGGGTTCTAGAACGGCTGTCTATCTCCTCCGCGGAGCGGAGCTACCTTTTTTGCTTCTTTTCGGAGAAAAAAGAAGCCGCCGGAGGCAGTTCAACCCTCCGGGGGCCAGTATGCCCTGCGGGCGGCCTTCTTTTCTAGAAAAGAAGCAAAAGCACTGCAATACGCTCTTATCGTCTCTCCGCGTAGCGGAGCTACCTTTTTTGCTTCTTTTCGGGGAAAAAAGAAGCCGCCGGAGGCAGTTCAACCCTCCGGGGGCCAGTATGCCCTGCGGGCGGCCTTCTTTTCTAGAAAAGAAGCAAAAGCACTGGTTAACGGAACCGCAGAAGCTACCTTTTTTTGTTTCCGAAGAAAAGCAGCAAAAGCGTCCAAGCAGAGCCACCGGAACTCAGTAAGTAGATGCCGCACGAAAAGCATTCTGGGCTTCGCAGAACTACCTTTTTTTGCTTCTTTTTCGGAGAAAAAAAGAAGCCGCCGGAGGCATCTCATTAACCCCCTAGAACCGCTCAAAAGCGTTCTGAGCTTTTTTGCATCTGGAGGCGCCACGCGGCCATCTAGTGTTGAGCCTGAGTTGCCGTGTGAGGTGAGGGGCGACGTTTCTTGCCGGTTGGAGTCCTTCGTTCCACCCCATGATACGATCCGACGAGTCATCAGTGTCAGCCCACTTTTGGCAGCGACAGAAGACTATATTAAACCCCGCCTGAGAAGGAAGAACATTTATCCATGGAGAGTATATTATGGGATCGACCCGCCCAGCAGTGTTGCAGAGGAGACCGTAGAGGGATTTGCTCAATGCCCGATTTCTTCTGTGGTAACAAACAGATCGGAGGGATAGCTGTCCCGGAAGCCCCAGTTAGAAACAATTGGGATCGCTGCAGAAGTAATTCTAACAGCGCTATCGGAAAGGGCGTTCCCCAACGACTATGCGGAATTCTAACCACACAATTGGCCAACCGCTCTCCATCCAGCTGACTCCACTATTCTCTTATCTCTGCAGATAATTGCAGCAACACGCAGAACTGACACCTTGCCAAAGCTTCATAGATAATAAAACCTACACTGTTGGCTTTAGGCACCGTCCGTCCGTCAAGGACGGAATTGAGCCGGACGACAAGTAATTCCGCACCCTGGCCATTGGCAGTCATGTCTGACACCTGCAGAGCATCCACAAGGTAAGTTCACGGAGCAGCCACACATAGTGGTCTCATCCCGGCCCATGGGGTAATGATTGTCGGCTATAGGGGTGGGATTGTCGGATCGCCGGCGGATCACCGGCGTGGGACAAAAAGAAACAAAAAAGAAAAAAAAAAGTGGAGTGATCTTGCACACACTCGCATGCACACGGACACACACTGCTTTTAATTTGGCGGAGGAGGTTTCAGGGATCACAATCGGACGAATGGTGTGAGACTCCAATGCCAGAAAGCGGCTCTCCCGCACCCCCAGCCCGACAGCAGCAAATCCCGGCTCATCCCGCCCACACACCACCTCCGGTCAGCTGCCATTGCCCTGCCCCTTTCTCATCGTCGCCTGCGTCGTTCTTAGGGTCTCTCCTCGGCTTATACGGATGGTGACGATCGGGTGCTCCCCGGCGCCTGCGGCTATCGCGCATATCTCAAACGGTGTCAGCCGCACAGATGCATATAGGGTTTAGTGTGTATGGGAGGGAGTATTGAGCAGACACAGTGGATGGGAGGGCCAGAGATAAGGTTAGGGTGTCGGTGTATGCAAAAACGGATGAGGCGAGTGGGTGCGGTGTAGAAGGTTATGTGGATACTGGGAGCGGGACAGAATTGGCCGTGTGAGGGAGCGAGAAAGAAAAAAAAAAAAAAAAAAGAAAAGAAAAATAAAAGGTTGATCGGCATTTCCGAAAAACAAAAGAAAAGGAGAAAAAAAAAAGTGAAATTGCATATGCAGCGGCAGGTCAGGCTCGCAGCCATATAAAAGTCACGCCATATCCGGGTTTCGTTGATATACGTAAAGACCGCTACCCCTAGGATTTTTTTTTTTTTTCTACCAGCATCCAACAAAAATAATAGGCCGTCTCTAATTTTTATTCCTAATAAACACAAACACAAAACACACCATGGATAGCGGCGAGGAGATGTTTGCGGCGGCTTCGCCATGCTTCGAGTTTCCAGAGTCGCTGGACTTTCTCGGACTGGACGCGAATGGAGAATTGTCGTCAGTATCCTCCTCCAACAGCAACACGAACAATCAATACCGCAACAGCAACAATGAGAGTGATTGGATGAACATGAACCACAACCGGGTCGAGGTGAGCTCCAACAGCTCACTAACGCCGGAGGAGTTTCTCCAACCATTCAACTATGGCAACGGATACGAAAATAGCGGCAACAACCAAAACACATTTCTCACAATGGGCGGTACAAACTCGCCAATATCGTCCCCTTCGGGCTCACTGAATTCGTCGTACAATTCTGATCCAGAGTTCAGATCAAACTATTTATCGGGCACCACCAATTCAACTTCGGAGGAACTGCCCCTCACCCCTCCTTATTTCTCGTACATGAACCCGACCATCAAGGAAGAGGACGAGTCGGAGTCCCAGCAACAACAACAACAACAGCCACAGCAGATCAAGCAGGAATCCGTATCGCCGAAGGGACCACCGTCAGCTGCGCCACCTACTACCGGCTCGACCAAACACAAGACCACCAATGGCGCTGATACAAAGAACAGTAGAGTTGCAAAGCCAAAGAAGGAAAAAACGTCTCATAATATGATTGAAAAGAGGTATCGAACAAACATCAATGAAAAGATTCTGGCGCTGAGAGATTGTGTTCCGTCTCTGCGGTGTCTGGTTGATGGGTCGCCGTCGGCCGAAAAGGAGTTGGACGGGCTAACGCCAGCATCAAAACTCAACAAGGCCACTGTTCTGACAAAAGCCACCGAGTACATTCTTCATCTACAGGCAAAGAACGAAATGCTCGTGAACGAGTTGAACGATCTTCGCGCAAAGATGAACCAATATCCGTCCAACGGTGGTCATGGTGGTGCACCAGGCTCGGGTCCACGATCCAACTCCTCCTCGGGTACTGGCGGACTCCATCAACCGGGACCCCACACATCTGTGGTCGGTAATGATGCAAACCGGGCTGGCGTGGTCAGACCCGACCCTTCCGCATTACCTCACCACCAGATCAATGGCAATGGTGGCCCAGTCAACCAATTCCGCGCATACCCAGGTCAACAGGCTGCTTCAAAGTTCATGCTATGTTCCATGGCAGGAATGATGGGAGCCGGTATGATGCAGGACGGTGGATACGATGGCGGAAGCAACTCGCGAGGTCTCTTTGCCATTCCAATGTTAACCTCCCCCTTCTCGTCTGCCCCAATTGACGTTGTCAAAATGTTCAAATTGTTCCTGATTGTCGGCACTGTCGTCTACATGGTTCTGCCATATTTCATGGACAATAGAAACGGCAAGTCTGAAAAGATGCGACAAAGCTCTGCGGTGGTCGATTCGGCCACCATCCAGCAAAAGGAGTGGCAGATCACATCAAAGTCGCTCGACATTCCATCGGTCAGAGAAGATTCCAGCACGTTTGATAAAGTTGCGACCTGGACCGGTGCCTATCTTGTTACACTCTATCAAGTGTTGAAGACGCAACTCTTCAACAGTGACGATAAGAAGCTCGGCAGCAACACGAATTCTGACCTGACTCGGGCAATTGATGCTCAACTATGTGGCGGCGACATCACCTACGACAAGAAGAAATTGCTCCTCACATTCATGAAATCGTTAACGCTGGGGCCATTGGTCAAACGCCAAATGCGACAGGCTGTGCACATCAAGGTTTTGACCCACGGCGCAGGCGGCTGGATTGAATCCATCGGTCACAGCATTGCGCTGTCCTTCTGGGAAAAAGCCAGACAGCGTGCGAATGTGACCAAGGAAGAGGTTGGCACCGTGTACAAAGTTCTTCTAGACTCACCGGCAGTGCTCAACGACGCGGAAACCATGGACCGAGTCACCAAGTTTGCATATGGATCCTCGCAATTCTCGCAAGATGATGAAGGGTTCACCTCGGTCGGCTCGGACCAGACCATCCTCACTGCAGTCGACTCGATGGCTGCGTGGTATGCATGCAAGTTGAAGAATGAGGTGCTGGTTGACTGTGTGGAGACGCTTGCGGTGGACTCGGAGAAGCTCAAGTATGCCGCGTCCATTGCACCACCAAACTCCATTGTTAGCCGAAGGGTCGCCGTCGTTCAGGCCATTCTGCTGGGACCAAAGGACGGCAAGTATATCAAGCAGGCCCTCAAGCTGATCAACTACGAAATGGGCGTCATGATGAAGAAGCAGCAGCTGGTCAGCACAGATCATTTGGACGAACCGCCGATGGTGCAGTCACGCAACGCGGTCATTCCGATCGATTGCAAGTTTGCCATTCACTCTGCCATGGTCCTCTACTATCATGCTAGAAAGCAATATGCCACCGCTGAGCGTCTGCTGAAGCAAATCAAGATTGAGTCGACCGACAACATAGATCTGTTGGGCTTTGTCTCGCTGTGGTTGATGGTGGTCCAGACCAGCAAGACGTCGCAAGCATACAACGTGCTGGAAAAGTCGTCCACGGCCGCCAGAGTGTGGATTGGAAGCGAGGCCGGCGAGTCCAGAGGCATCAACCTCGATAGACGACGGGAGCTGGTTGGCCAGTTCCTCAAGTACAGCGCCAAGTTTGGCGGCTATGAAAATGAACACGATGAAGGCTATTATTCGCAATAAAGTAATCTCTGCTCTAGATTAAGACTTAATTTTTATTGTACAGTATTCAACCAAAGATTTTTTTTTTCCCTCAACTTACCGTGTGACTACTATTGCGGCGTCTCTTTTCCTTCGAAAAGAAGTACGAGAGGTAGAGCGATATGATTTTGAGTTCGCTGGATCTGGCATATTCCTGTCCGGACGATGCCGGGTGAAGGCTCCGGTGAGAGACGACAAATCGTCTCTGGAGAGAGGAAAAAAAGTGGCAAGGGACATCTTTTTATATTCAAAATTAGACGCCCAAGTGGTCTACGGATAATTTCCTGAAACGGATGCATCTCCGCATCTGCCGGTCCGGCCAATACAATCGAAGATGGGCTCAAGGAAGGATTGAGCCGACACAAGATGAGATTCAGAGCTAGGGGTACTCGTATTTTTGCTCCATAGTTACACTCCATGGACCTAGGGGCTGCAGTTGCCTCCGGCGGCTTCTTTTTTCTCCGAAAAGAAGCAAAAAAGGTAGCTCTGCGAGGCCAGTTACGAGTGCTTTTGCTTCTTTTCTAGAAAAGAAGGCCGCCCGCAGGGCATACACCTACCCCCGGAGGGTTCTATAACTAGGGTCTGCAGTTGCCTCCGGTGACTTCTTTTTTCTCCGAAAAGAAGCAAAAAGGTAGCTCCGCTACGCGGAGCGAGGCCACAACGCTTCTGGTTCTTCCCCAGAAACAGGGCAGTTGAGCACACCAGTGACCAATGGGTCAGGTGCCTATGCTGTACGGGACCAGTGCCTTCATGGCTCCCGTGAGACAGATGATGAGGTTGTGTTATATATAACACGGAGTTCCGAGGATCCTCGCCAACTGCGGCGAAGGGTACAAAAAAGTTGGGAAGAGAGGCCTGACCACACTACACACAGCAGAGGAGCCATGCCTGGACAGTTTCCACCGTCGCCGTCCACGGGCACTGCGCCGCGATTGAATGTGAACAACTCTGGCCACCAGCGGAACTCGTCGTCGACGTCGTCCATTGTTGTGGCACCTGAGGGTGGCCGGAAGCGGCGAGTGTGGATTAAGCGGCCCCAGAGCACGGCCACAACGGTCTATGTGGAAGATGGCGACATTATAGATGATCTGAAGGGGTTTATTATTGAGCGGTATCCAACGTCGCTCGCGAGGTGCACAGATCCGGCCGACCTGAGCATCAAGTATGTCAAGGGTCTGCACGACGAGGTCACCTTTCAGCCGGACCAGATGGTGTTCAAGATCCTGGATCAGCATTTCCCGCATGGGAACATGAGCATGAACGATGCCTTCATCGTGGAGAGCATGGCGACGAATGCGGTGAATGACACGCCCATAATTCCGCCGCCAGAGCGCAAACACAAGTCGATGGACGAGTCTCCGTTCAACTTCAAGTCCTCCACGCTGTCCGTGGAGAAGGGCACTTCTGACGGCCACACAAAGAACCTGAGCACGAACACGAATAATATTAACTCTTCAAGCGGTACAGCTACTGCTACGAATAATGACACTACCAAGGAGAAGGAAGACAGCCCAGCGGCACCGGCACCCGCCACGGCTTCCAGATCCAATTCCACCACTCCAGCATCTGCAGCACCATCCACTGCATCAACTACCTCGACCTCATCCACCTATAGACCGTCGCTGTCGTCTCCGGGGTCGTCGTCGTACAAGACTAACAGCCCGAACAACGGCGTTTTGTTGTTGCCACGGCAGTTCCAGCTGCCCAAGACGTCAGACCCAATGGGCCACCAAAAGACGGAGACAAAGGAGGAAGAGAAGAGTCCAGAGAAGTCGGCCGAAAAGCAACAGCCTAATACTGAGGAAAAGCAGCCTGCAGAAGCTATGACAACGTCGGAATCGTCCGACAATCCGCAAAAATCTGACACTGCCACTGCCACGACAAATGGAACCAAGAAACAACAGCACAACGATAATAACAATAACAGTAATACCAGCAAAAACTCCAAGACCAAGCTAACCAAACCATTCAACATTCCAGTGTTGGAGGGCGTTGTACCACAGATTAACGTTCTTATTGTGGAGGATAACGTGATCAACCAGAAGATTTTGGAGGCATTTATGCGACGAAAGAAGATCCGCTCCGCTGTGGCGAAAAATGGTAAAGAGGCCGTAGAGAAGTGGCGGCAGGGTGGGTTTCATCTGGTATTAATGGACATTCAGTTGCCAGTCATGTCCGGTCTCGAGGCCACTAAGGAGATCCGGCGATTAGAACATGACAACCGAATCGGCGTGTTTTCCAGCTCCGACAAGGTGAAAGCAGTCAAGCCAGAGGATGCGTTGGATATAAAGCTTTTCCGCTCTCCGGTGATTATTGTGGCACTTACAGCAAGTTCGCTGCTGGCGGACAAGTCCGAGGCCTTAGCAGCCGGGTGCAATGATTTCTTGACCAAACCGGTCAATCTTACATGGTTGGAACAAAAGACAATTGAATGGGGTTGTATGCAAGCGCTGATTGATTTCGAAGGATGGAAATACTGGATTGGCCGTGAAGACAATACGTCCAAGAACAACAACAACAACGCCTCTACTAACGGTAGCAATACGACCGCCACTTCAACACGAGCTGCAATGCCTTCCTCAAGATCGCGCTCCCGCTCCAGGGGCCGAAGAAGATCAGGCTCTGGCGAGAAGCCTTCGTTTAAGAGTCTAACTGGGTTGACCCCGTTGAAAACTGCATCCCCCCAAGGCCGGAGCCCCAAGCCGTCACACGTCAAGTCTCCCGAGCAGAAGCCTTCGTCCAAGTAATATTATAATGATAAATTAGAACACGAGCATGAAATACTGATTCTTTAGAGCCGATAGCACCAATTATTGTTGCTAAGAATATGTTGGCAGTTTGAAGTCCGAAGTAATGAATGAACCTTGAATTAATACGATGGCCAATGAAGTAGCTGAATCACCCAGATAATATACATATTGAAGGAATTGGTGGTTACAGATATCACGTGTCGGCGGGTATTTCAGGTATTCCACCATTTTTCAACTTGAAGCCTATGCTATTTCTCAAAAGTCGCAATTGAAGCTGACAGCACTCTACCCTAAGGGTAATACAAGCTAATACAATCATCGTAGACTCTCGAGAATAACGCTTCGAGTCTGCGGACTGCTCGGAGCTACCGGACCCCCGGCTTCCCGACATTACCCCTGTGCACAGCCAAGCAATTAATTCCAGATACAACAAACGCCGATTATCAAGACGACGATGAGCGACGCAAAGCTTTTTTCCAGGGTAAGCTCGAGTGCAGATGTGATGGCGAAACTGTTTCCGCTGACAGTGATAAATAGGGGAAAGCTGCCGAGCTCCGTGGTGAGCTCAGTCTGGACAAGAAGGACAAGAACAACAAGATGAAAAAAGTCGCGTTGAAGAAGATTGTTGCCAATATGACCATGTCCAATAATGAAATGATTCTACTATTCCCAGATATATTAACCTGCATGTCAATTTATGACCTGGATATCAAGAAAATGTGGGTTTTTTGCGCTTTTTTCTAAAAAAGGGGTCGCAATACTAACCGTGAATTTTAGGTGTTTTTTGTTCCTACTAACCTATGCAAAATCAAAGCCAAAAATCGCCATTGAGGCGATTCCAATTCTGACTGATGATATGGTGGATGACTCGCCGCTAATGCGTGCTCTTGCATTGCGTACGCTATCGGCAATCCCGGTGAAGGAGTTCTTCGACACCGCATTGGAGTATCTACCATCATTATTAAAAGACGATGACCCGTATGTTCGTAAGACGTCCGCTTTTGCGGTTGCAAAGTTATGGAATCATGATCCGAAGGCGGTCGAACGCAAAGGCTTAATTACTGCCTTAAACACACTCCTAGGCGATGGCAACCCGACAGTCGTTGCATCCGCATTGGCTGCTCTGCAAGATATCACGGAAAAGACAAAGGACCTTCAATTAGCCATCGATCGCAAAAATGCGTTTAACCTGGCACACATTCTCACCGAATGTAACGAATGGTCCCAGATTTACATATTAGGGGCGCTGATGGCGTTTGTCCCACAAAAATCTGACGATGCCATTAGATTGATTGAACGAGTGCTGCCACGATTGCAACATGCGAATGCATCTGTTGTATTGGGTGCTATCCGCTTAATCGTATATCTAACTAATTTTGTCCCAGATGTCGAACGGGCAATCCCACAGCTGGATAGGAGAATTGGCCCAGCCTTAGTCATTCTCCTATCCAAGCCACCAGAGATTCAATATCTGGTGTTGCGGAATTGTATATTACTCCTGCAGAGCCGTCCAGAATTGCTTAATTTGGACGTCAAGGTCTTTTTCTGCAAATACAACGACCCAATCTTTGTCAAAGCGACAAAGCTTGAAATCATCTTTTTACTAGCCGACGAGTCTAACATCAAAACGGTCTTGCGAGAATTACGAGAATGCGCATCTGAAATTGATGTTCAAGTTGTTCGTAAGGCTGTCAGAGCAATCGGAAAACTGGCTGTCAAAGTTGAAGCTGCAGCTGATCCGTGTATCGAAGCTTTGCTGGAACTGGTTTCTACAAGAATCTCATACATTGTTCAAGAGGCAGCTGTGGTCATTAAAAATATTTTCCGACGCTATCCTAATCGATACGAGAGTGTCATTTCTGCGCTTTGTGACAATCTGGACTCTTTAGATGAACCCGAGGCCAAGGCCGCCATGATCTGGATCATTGGCCATTATGCGGATAGAATAGAGAATTCGCACACCTTGTTGGAATCCTTCCTATCCACATTTACCGAAGAGACTGTAGAAGTCCAATTAGCGTTGTTGACTGCCACTGTCAAACTCTTCATTTTACGACCGACAAAGGGACAAGAAATGGTTCCACGAGTGCTCAAGATGGCCACAGAAGATTCCGATAACCCAGATTTGCGCGATCGTGGGTTTATGTATTGGAGGCTGCTTTCCACTGATCCTCAGGCGACCAAGCAAATCGTCATGGGCGTGTTCCCAGAGATTTCCACGGACAGTGATAGAATGGATGATGAACGACTGGAAGAACTTGAATTGGCAATTGGAACACTAGCGACAATCTATCTGAAGCCTATAAAACAACTTTTCCGGTCGGCGAAATCAAAACAATTGCCGCAATCCCCAGCATTGGCCCCACGAAAGAGTAAGACTGAATTTATCCACGCTACTAAACGCAAACAACAAGAAGAGCAACAGCAACAGCAAATGGTGCAATCGATATCCACAATGTCTTTGGAACAGGCTGCGCCAACGCCAATGAGTAGTGCAAGTGACGGTAGGAACAACAGTGCAACTGATTACTTCTATTCTCAACCTCAGAATGCGCAACACTCTGCCACTCTAATAGACATTGATGAAACACCGAATTACGCCATGCCGAGCGTTGTCTCTCAAAATGGTGTGTCTGCGGGAGCCGCTCAAAACGATTTGTTATGGTAATTATATAAACTGTATAATAAATGAACTTCCATTAAATATGCTACGATATATTGTTGCAAGCAAATTCTTTATCTCTATTCGGCCAGTAATACCTATACATGGAAACATTTATACGACAGGTACTACAGACTCGTGGATCACTTTCCCTACAAGATTCTCCTCTGGACCCACAGGTATATCATCCAGCGGGTAACCCGTGAACCAGTTTAAAATTGCCAAAGCACCAGGCTTAGATATGACCAATGAATCTTCTTTGCAACTTTCCATTGCAATGCATTCTGGGCATCCAATTCTACAGGCACATGCGCTTACACGTTCGCGAGCCCGGTTTAAAATCTCCGAAACAAACCCAAATGCTTTCCTGCAAATTCCATTCCCAAAATTGTCGTAGAATATGAGGCGTGCAGGACGAGTCCGTTCACTTTTAGTACCAGCAAATTCCTTTTCCGGTGCTTTGCATTCGGTACCCATTCCAACGCCTCCGTCAACAACTGTGGAAGACATTGAGATGAACACATGACAGGCACCATGAATCGCACCAGCTACAGACAAATGTTGCGCCTTTAAGAAGTCAAACAACGGAGTTGGCATATCAATCCACATACCTTCGGATATTTGAATCAAAGGAGGGTGTTCTACAGGCACGCTTTCGATGATACGGTTCCTCTGATCAAACTTGAAAAACCCAAAAACAATTGTTGTTCGCTTGATCTTGCCAATTTTGGCGACGGAGTACGTATCGTGATGCAGCGATATTGTCTCAATAGGGTCAACGTCTGTGTAATCTCGCTGTCTTGTCGTCCAATTAACATTTACTCGGAAGACTTTGGCAAATTTCAAATCGAGATCCACCTCTTTGACCAGATATGGGTAGCCTTGATGGAGGAAAATACCACCTTCATACAACGTAAAACTAACCCTCGAAGCCTCAACCTGCTCGATAACAACGTTGCGACCGTCCGTGGTATCAACCACTGCATATTCATCATCTTCATCTCTACCACGTATAGAAACATGGTTCGCCGGCCATGGTAGGTATTTATCGTCACAGACCAAAAGGGATGATGATTCTGACTCCGGAAGTAAGTGTTTCAACAGCTCCTTCGGAAGAGTGCCAAAATATTTTTCATCTTGTGCCAAATCCAACGGAGATTCGAACGCCGCACATTGTATATGGGGTTCAATAACTAGTAAATTATCATCCAAGTTGAGCCCAATGTCAACATTGGGGAGGCTTAATAGCTTGTGTGGATTTGATGCAAAATGGGTATCCACAGGATCACCGCCGCATACCAACACGCCTAAGGATTGCGAATCGTCATCCTTTTTACTCCTCCCCGCACGTCCAAATTGCTGTCGAAGATTTGAAATGGAAAACGGGAAACCTACAACCACTGCTGCTTCTAGTGTCCCAATGTCAATTCCCAATTCTAAAGCATTTGTTGCTACAATGGCTAGTAGGTTTCCTTCGAACAAGTCTTTTTCAATTTTCCGTCGGTCTTCGGGGGAATACCCGCTGCGATAACTCATAACTTTGGTTTCTAAATTTGTATTCTTAAGGAGCCCTCGTACTGCCTTCATCAAAAGTTCACATGTTCGTCGATATTTACAAAATGCAATTGTTCGGATGCCTCTGCTCATTAGCTCTGCTATAATCTGGGACGACTCTTCGATAGGGTGAACCCGTCCACTATTTTCGTCTTTAGTATTTATTAGTTGTGTCCGGCAGACAATAATTCGTTTGTTCCCTGATGGAGCACCATCGCTGTCTATTACAGTCACCTTTTCTAAATTGAACAATTTTTTCATCAGCCCGCCAGGATCACAGACTGTGGCCGAACATGATACAAACTTCAGATCATAGTTGGACAAAAACCTTTCACAAATTCGCTGCAATCTACGCATTATCATAGCGACATTGCTTCCAAACCATCCTGAATAGACATGTAATTCGTCGACTACGACCAACTTGAGGTTCCTGAGAAATGGGATCCATCCTTTCTTCCAAGATGGGAGAATGCTAGTATGCAGCATATCCGGATTAGTGAATATAACGTTAGCAGTATTTCTAATTCGCTCTCTTTCAGAAAATTCAGTGTCCCCATCGTAAGTGTCGACAAATATTTCACCTCGTAAATCAGCCTCATCTAATAAAGCGTTGAATGCTCTTTTTTGATCTTGCGCCAATGCCTTTGTGGGGAAGATGAACAACGCAGTTGCATTCTCATCCTTCAGAATAGATTCAATAGCTGGGATTTGATAAATAAGCGATTTGCCTGATGATGTAGGCGTAGATATGACGACGCTTTGATGCTGATTAAGTAACGAATCTACCGCTTCAACTTGATGTGAATACAGGTTTTTGATGCCGCCGTTTTTCAGCGCGTCAACGAGCTGATTCGAGAGGAATAAGCACTCCTCATCTTTATATTCAGCCTGCTTCCCATGAACGTCCATCATACCATTTTCAACAATTTCATGTTGGGTTGTGAAATAATCAAACACGTCCTCCCAGTCCTTCTTTCCAACTGCTGCGGATGTGTTCTCCGTATCGGGGATAACTCTAGCTGCTGGCTTCGGCTTGAATCTTTCAGAGTCCCTCAACAGCAAGTCCATTGTGCCGCCGCCCTCAAGATAGCTATCAACCACTTGTTGGAACCGTTCAATTCTTCTTTCAATCAGCTTTTGTCTGGCTGGACGGTTTTTTTTCGGTTTACTATCATTAAATTCAAATATAATTTGCTCTTCGTCAAAATCTCCAGAATCCCCAGGAAGAGGGAGTCCGTAATCATAAGTAATCTCATCTTTCAGAAGCACTTTTAATAGCGCCAAATAATCTTCATTGGGGACCGTAGTCTTCAGCTGACTGTCCACAATACGGCGAATGTGATCAGCAACTCTACTTCGATCTTGTAGCAAATCACATACCATGCAAATGCATCGATGAATATTCTTCAACCGAGTAAACTCTTCTGGCCATGGCTCGTCTCTTTTCCGTTTCATAAAAGGGTTAGTAATCTTTGTCGGTCGTCCGGCCGCCACCCGCCGCCACAAGATAGATTTGAACACAGCCACATTTCACTGCCACGTATTCGCCAAGAAATGAAAAAAATAGAGGGAGCCGTTGATCTCATTGGAATTCTCAAAGCCAAGTTCCCCCATGAAATGGTAACACTTGAATTTTTATAAATCCATTCAAATTTCCCCCCAAAAATAATATTATTAATATTTAAACTATCTAAGCTACAGCAAAACCACTGGCATAACTGACTGAACTTCGAGATGGATCGGTGACTTTGGAGCTCTGGGCATAACCAATCCATTTCAAGCGGCCATAATCATTTTGCTGATCATCGATTCCAGCTTTTTGCCTTGCCAACTCAACAGTCTTCAACAATGCAGCCAAAGGTTTTCTTCCACAAATGGTGTTATCAGTGTTTTTGATGTACTGTTGAAAGACGCTGTAGGAACCTGTCGACGCTGCCTTCATCCCAAGTCTATCTAAATACTCTATGGACTTGTGGATGGGCACTTTATGATTCAGGTTGGAAGCTCTTGTTGCAGTTGTGAGATCACTACAATCGGGAGTATCTGTGTACGCCATGTAGTCGAATCGATCACCCCAATGACAAAAATCGGTAGAAATCACAAACGCATTGTCCTTGCTTTGAAAGTATGGAGCCAAAAGAGTGGCCAATTGTTCATCATACTTGGTGCTCGATGATCCGATCAATATCGGCACAATTGGAGGAACAGGAACTCCTTGTTGCTCACATACTTTGTACAACAAGGGCATGTGCATTTCAAAGCTATGTTCATCTTCATCGACTCGCGACGACATCTTGTTGAACATTCCAGAGTCCATCAGCTCTTTAGTAGTCTCTTGGTCAACAGGAACATCTCCAAGAGGCGTTTCGTATGACTTGAAGGCAGACAGAAGAGCCCCTTTGAAATAAACATGATGGGATGGCCCTAAGATGAACACACGTTTGATCCCGCGCACGTCCCATGCTTTGTACGTTTCTGCCAAAGTTTGTCCTGCAAAGGCATATCCGGCATGACTAGGTGCGTATTAGTAAGAATGAATTCATGTAAACCTGCAACAGATCAGATCAATCAAGTTTGCTTGCAGGTTTTAAACTCCGCATAGACACTTACGGACCAACCAGAAACCGTGCTCCCGGAACCGGCAAAGAATCATACACACCGGCTTTTGAACCAGGTACATTCTTCAAAAATGTTTCCAAATCATTACTCAACTTCTCTTTAGACCCAGAATACCAGGTTCCAGCGTGCGTGGCGACTCTTCTTCCAGCCATTGTGACAGTATCGTCGTTCGGATGAGATAAGTCCCAACGGCCAGATAAGGCACTCTGCACAGCCACATGAGTGGTGTGGCGTTAGCCACGTTTTCTGGCAGATATAATCATTGAGTCCCAGATAATGCGTTTTGTAGAGTCCACAGTCAGATTTATTAATTCGATGAGGGAGATGCATAATTTTCGAGTGTGCGTGGTGTGCATGTGCTTTCGGTAGCCTACTCGCTTAATGGGCATAGGAACATATAAATAGGCCGCTAGTTGGATTTTATTTATGCATGCGCAGATACCCTTTTTGTTGATTATGTGCGTATATTTAATTCCTACATAGGTTACGACAGGTATAAGCCAATAATAATATATAAGTTAAGATAAAGTTTGCAAAAATTGTCGAGTTTTATACATAACAGTCTGTGTGCTTCATTACAAGTACGAAGAATTCAGTGCGGAATCCTGATTTAAAGATACTCGTCGTTCACAGTATGTGCTTGGAAACCTCTTACACCATCCATGCGCATATCTGTGGTTCCCGCATAATTAGCGATCTGTTTCGAAACTCAGATTTTAACAGTCCCCCTGGAATGTCAATAGTCGAATGTTAGTTAAATGTCATATGACAAAAGGTATTTGTAAAATGCTGTGTAAGGCCTTCCCAATTTGCATATCCACCGCCGCTACTACCCGTGGACAAAAAATAACAAGGTTGGTCAATTTGTAATGCATTACGATCTATGTAATTTTATGTTATTTTTTAGTCCTCCTCTTCGTCAGACTCGTCATCGTCACCTTCACGGGCTATTAAGTCACCAGAAGATTCCATAAGTTTAGCAAGTTCGGCGTCATCAGTAGCAGTGACAGCCTTTGGCTCCATTTTCACATTGACAGTACCACCATACTCGGTAATAGTAGTTTTGATCTTTTCAATGGCCTTGGTCAGGGACTCAATGGCACCATTCTTATCCAATGAAACGGAAGTAAGAACAAACAATGGTGCAGCAACAAGCTTGGCCTTGACTGGGATGGCCTCGGTATGTAGTTCTTCACCAGCCTTAAGAGCAGCCTTGACAGCGTTGACACCTTCGTAACCAAAGCAGGTCACCTCAATATCTGCTCTAACCTTGGTTGGGTTTGGCGTTAATTTTCGTGAAATCTGGATAATCAGGTCGTCATAAACAGCTGTGGATGGGAACTCAATGCCCTCAAAAGCACTGTCTGGGTTGGTAATAGCCAGCTTGAACCCGTCATAAGCATGGCCAAACTTGCGGGACAACGGCCAACCAACAGTCTCATATAATTTTTCCAGGGCGATCTTGTGCTTCTCAGCAACGTGTCGTAGAATCGAATGCACCGACTTGCTCTTGTTATATCGTTCCTCACATTTGATGGCATCCTCCGGGGACACTCTTCGCTTAGACAAGTCAATATACCCCTTATCCTTGTCCACTCTCAAAACCACCACGACCTCGTTGCGACCGACCTTGATGAGTTTCTGGATGGATCGAATTCTTCTTCGTGAGAGCTCCGACAATAGAATCATACCCTCAATTTCGTCATATTCCAACAGCTTCACGTAAGCGCCCATATCGGCAATCTCCTTCACGTTCACGACCACGAGGTCGTCCACTTCCGGATACTTGTTTTCGTAGAATCGGCACGACGACGTATTCACTTCACTCATTGTTCTGGCGTGTGTTGAAAAGAATGTGAGAAAAAAATTCACAAAAAATGTGACTCTGAAAATTCAGCTTCTTTCCTCCCAACTATTCGGCCCTCCTTCTCCTCTCAAGACCGGGTGGAAAAAAAAAAATTCACACAATAAAGCCGCATGCGGCGCCTCAAATCTATAATGCCGATCGACGCGACGGCGTCCGTTCAATGCTGCAGGTCGAATAAAATAATTATAAATATTTTGAATTTTAAGAATTGTTAGAAATGTATATCGAATGGCGGGTTCGCCTTCGCTGTGTATTTGGATTCTGAAGGCGGGCATATCGAACACAATTCTCTCGGATTATAACGCATGCGCACTCATAGTAGTTTTGAAGTTACAGAAACGCCACTCGATACTATTCTATACATATGCTCATGCGCATCATACTAGCTCTTTGACGAAGAGTTTTATGAAAGATATAGTGCTTCGTATTTTTTATGTAAGATACTTTGTTCTCGAATACGAAACATTTCCTGTCACTCAAAGCGCAGCTTCTGCCTTATTTGTCTGAATACTGGTTCATATTCGTGCGAACCATATTTTGGCGAACTGCCTGCATCGACTTCCTTGCTCCGTTGGTTTGTTGTCTGGCGATACGCTGATCAGCATACGATACGAATGCTTGCGCATCAAAGGTGTCTTCTGCTTTCAACTTGTGGTCTTTCATTCGAGCCTCCTTCGGCTTCTGCGAAAGAGAAGTCAGGGGATTTGCGCATTGGTAAAGTGCTCTCACTGTGAATTTCTCATTCAATTGTGTAATTGTATTATCTGTGAGTCCAAGCTCCTTCTCAGGCAACCGCAACATTCTCTGCGCGGAATAACATGGATGCTTGCTGACATGCCTGTCTGGTAAACATGAGACGCCATGTACGCCAACACTCGTGTCAGAGTGCAAAATGTTGTGAAGTTATCCTCGCCAGGTTTATACGGTTTCGTAGCCATGCTGCCCTATAGAGACGCTCCTTCACGTGCTGAATTATTTCCTCTCCAATACCGCTCTTCCTGACCAAATATTGGACCATCTGAAGATTCTTCAGCAACTGACAATAGATGGTGCTTATATCGTGTTTATTACGATAGTACCTGCAAAATTTATCGGTTGGCATGTGAACATTGTTCAGATGGGTCACTTGTTCCGGCTGAAGCCTACCTTTTTTATCCACAGCTTTGTCAATTTCATTCAAAAAATGGGACACACACGAGAGCAGCTTTGTTGGGGTCTTCTTGTCAACTCTTTTAATAAGGAGAAGGCTTGCCCAAATAATGTCGGCATAGATGTGCTGTGTGCAGTGAATTGGAAACGATTCGGCGATTACCATGGATTAGTTCGGAGGAACTGGTGGTCCTGCATGCCAGTGGTGTTTCACATGGTCTTGTAGCTCCTCGTTGTTCAACTCAACTTCAATATTGTCGTAGAGTCGTAGGACAGGCTTGGGAAGCGTTTTTGCATCTTCTGGTAGGAACTGCACGGAATAAATGAGGTGACGAGACCCATAATTTCAGTTCGGTCACCCATAATAAAATTTAAATGAGCCTTGAGTTTGAATGTTTTGTCGCGAGAAGCTGGGATGCGTCTTTGGCTGTGATTCCATTACTTAATATTGCGAAATCATCATGTCACTGAGGGGGAAATCTGGGAACGCAAATGGTATGAATGTCTTCTCCATAAGGTATCTCAGATCTCTCGGGAGGTTATTGCAATAGGACAATTCCCATTCCTTTCCCCTTTTTACCCCATGGTGTGGTCCCATTTAAAGAAACGGTGATGGACAGTCCACGCTTATCCACAAAATAAGGCATGTTCGTATCAAAATCGCCCCGAACAGAGTGGAAATTCTCAATTGCATGTTCGCATCTGCGAGCTATAAGCTCACCATCCGATACGTCGAAGATTTTCCCTTCCTGGTCGTCCAAGATGTTTTCTGGTCGTCTCAGTATCTTAGCAAGATCAGCATTCTCAAAAAGCGATTGAAACCATGTTGCCGGAGAGATGGAAGCAAAGTTTACTGTGTCATCCCTAGGAAGGTCAATTCATTATCGAGGTTCAATTCCTCGTTAGAATAATTAAATTAATATAATTAAATGTTGAGTAGCAAAAACGACATTTCTTCAGTTCCCTATCTTGGCCAGTATAAGCCATGCATCCGTTTCGACAATACGTGATTTGCCGGTGCCTATCAGTTTGCGGACCAATATAAGTGGGTTCGGTCTTCTCTGTTGGTAGACCGCGGTCTGAAACATTAAGCGAGCCTATGCTGGAAAATAAAGCTTCCATGATCAGGCAGATGTTAAGTGATGAATGAGTAAAGTTGGTTGCAATTTATATCTAAAACGTATGCGGGTTCTCCGTACCCGAGTTTGAAATTTATTATTTATTAGTCTTACAGGTGAGACATGAGCTGCATCTCGCGGGAACGCTATACATAGCTATCACGATCAGAGCGCCAATTGTGCGCTATTGAATACAGCATTACGCGGATATGTCAACGGAAACAGACACATAGAAAAAACTGTATCGCATTGTGAATAACGAAGCAAATTTTGTGGCTATTGTTTATACCTTCAGGTAAATATGATAAAAATGCAATTAGTGTGCTACGTGCGGTTCACATCAGAATTCATGCATAGTCCGTTTCATCTCCATAACAACTACACATTTTCACGTACGCTAAGATACATATGCATAGCCGTAGTAATGAAGCTGTAAGCTGGCTAGCTATATCCCCCTCGTTCCGCCGAAATAGCTGTTCAAAGTGAGACCCTAGCTAAAAACTTCGCAAAGTTGAAACTGCAGTTTAACCTGCATGACCACTCTCACGAGTTTGAACTATGCATACGAACTGCCAGTTACAAATATTTCACATTTTGGTCTGGAATAAGGTGCGGAGAAAGGCGATGATGTGCTGTAGGGAGAAGAAGATGCATGCAACTTAAAAGACGCCACAATACCTAAAGCATTGGTTGGGCTCATATACGCACATGGGGTGCGGTAAATGAAGGCCCCGGTAGGATAACCGGGATTTCGTTATTTTAAACGGTTGTAAAAAGCATGAAACAGGCTTTGGCTACCCAATCCATCCAAACTTTCTGCTTGCTGGAGTCCTCTTTTGACTTTGAGTAAGACATGTGCTGCAATCCACCGTTCTCGGGAGGACTCTTTTTTTGGCAATCTTTTACAATTTTCTTTTTCACGTAACTGGCTCGAAATGCCATGCATACGTTTTGTGTATTGGACCGGATTGGACGAGCAGCGTGGACTGTCTAGCCTAGGCATACGTATGTTGAAGCCATGCGCATATAGCTAAGGATTGGGGCCAAATGGACCAGAGAATAGATGGCAGCTCGTCTATATTCCAAGTATACAGCACGCGAAACGTATGATCGCCAGATCTTGGGCACCTCAATGCTGATTTCATGTATAGCCCCTGAACCGTACCTTTAAGGTTCAACTGTATGAGCCTTCAGATCGACACTATTCTCAAACTTTGGCCGAAAAGATGTGGAGACGGGCGATCGTTAGAATAAATGCCTGACTCCCGGTTCCCGACATATTGAGCATTGCCCGACCACATTCAAGGGCCAATTGCCGCTATCTGAACAAATACTAGTCACATCATTCCGAACGACTGGCGTTGCATATGATAATCTCCCTCTTTCGACGATCAGGGTCCAGTGCTTTTGCTTCTTTTCTAGAAAAGAAGGCCGCCCGCAGGGCATACCCACCCTCCGGAGGATAGCGGTGCCTCCGGCGGCTTCTTTTTTCTCCGAAAAGAAGCAAAAAAGGTAGCTCTGCGAGGCCAATTCGGCAGTGCTGTTGCTGCGTCCTTTCTAAAGAAGGCCACCCGGCCTCCGAGATAACGCAACCTTCCCGTTGCAGCATCCGCGCCCAAAGCGGCAACCCCGAGAAACCAATTGGACCCTGTCAGTACCTCAGGCCACCTCCCTCGGGGATTGGGGGATGACTGATGCATATGGCGACCGCAGCTACCGCCGCCGCGGAAATTGGCTTCGCCGGACAAAGGCGGCCTCTCTGACAGCTGAGACAGTGTGGCCGTCAGTACATGCACGATGATGAAAATTCTCGCTCGCTCAGGGGGGACCGTGCGGCGTCCTCCGGGTAACGTGACCCGCGCCCTTCCCGCTGCAGCCCAAATAATATTATTATCAGCTTGACGTACGCGGGGCGCGCCGCGCGGCCCCCAAAAGAAGGTTAGTGCATGAGCAGAAGCGATCATGAGGGTCTGATCAAAAAATAGAGTGGCGAGGTTTTGGCGGAAGGCGCCCCGAGTTTGGCGGGCTGCATCTGTATGCTTGTGTGAGAGATGGAGAGAATGTGACTGTTTGGTCGTGGGTGGTCCCTGTTTTTTGGAGTATATATCGGCGTCTATAGGGCTGTGGGGATTTGTTTAGTAAACACACACTGACACACACATATCCTTTTTTTGTTTCAGGAGGGTTAATTTCTTTTTTCTTCCGCTTTTTTTTTTTTTTTTTTTTTTTTTTTTTTTTTTTTGGTTCTCCTATTATACCTGGGCCATTATTACTTTTGGTGCCGATTTTTTTGGTCGCGATCTTCCTTACCATTTTTTTTGTGTTTTTTTATACCACTTTTTTTTTGTTATTACTCTACTGAACGCCCACCAAGAGTATGCACTCCAGTGACGAGGACGAAGTGCCCGTGGTGATGCTGGACTCCAGCGATGAGGACGCTCTTCCTCCACCTGCCAAGAAGGCCACTCCTCCTCCATTGAAGAAGCGATTGCGAAAGAAGAAGCAGCGCTCGTCCCATAAGCAGTCTTCGCCTGCAAAGAACTCTCCAGAGAATGAGCAGGAACAACAACAACAACAACACCACCGGCCACAACAAGTTCCCCCTTTTTTCTCGTTCGCTGGTAACCTCATGGGCAAGGCGAGATCAATCTTCTCTCCACCTCCACAATCCGCTACCACTCAGGCCACCACCCAGCAAATACCTTCTCAACCCGCCCAACCTCAGTCCAGCTACAACTCGTTTGTCTCCGCCCAGACTGTCCCAAACACCCCTGGAGGCTTTGGCGACGTGGGCACCTATGGGACATATTTTGGTAACTATTCACAGCCACAATTGAGTGGCGTTGCATTGCCACAGCAGCAACCACAAGCATTCACCACGGCCGCAGGAACGCCGACCGAAAAAGCCGACGAGGCATCTGTGCCATTGCTGCAAAAGTTCAAGTTCAGCCCGGCCATCTTCATCGCCACTGTCTCCTTGGGCTTCCTCATTGTCCATCAAAAAGACCAGATTGAGGTCTATCTGCATGAAGGAATTGTGGTCCTGTTTAATTGCATCAACTACTTGACCATCCTAACCGCTGGCGTAGGAGGCGTTATTTTGTTGTTCAAATATGTCATTCTCAAGGGTCTCAACCTGATGAAACAGCAGCAGCAACAACCCCAGTCGAACAACAACACCCCTCAGCAAAAAACTAACGAACAGGATTTCGCCCAATTCAACCTCTACCCAGAATTCCAACAACAGCAGCAATCCCTGCCTCCGCCATTTGCAGACCACATGTCTCCGCAAATGTACCTCAAACAACGTCCCACAAATGTCTCAAACCTTCCTCGTCTGGACACAACAAACGAATTTGGCCCCATGTTTCATAATCCACAAGGCCGCTCTTTTTCCCAACCGGCAATCCCTCCAATCCTCAACCCAATTCCGACATATCCAAAGCCCCAGCCGCAATACGACAATTATGCGCCGCAGCCCCAGACTGCTGGTGGGGGTGGAGGCGGTGGGCTGTTTAGTAGTGACCTGGGTCCACAAACGGCTCCTATTTTTGAAAACAAGACGTCATATTTCCCATCCAATTTTGACTTAGCCCCGCAACCGGATGAGGAACCCCCGCAACTGCAGCCTTCTCGTTCTCATCAATCGTCCCATTCGCTGCCGTCCCCACGACTTGCAATTCCTCGACCTTCACCATTGCCACGAAAGGAATCGTCATCTTCGCCCTTATCCATGCCGCAGAATCCGCCAATGTCTACGGTATTCTCTGACGACGAAGAGGACGACTTTGAAGATCAGCCTCCCGTGCGGGAATATTCGCCCAAAAAGCGCACAATCTTTACAAACCCGAAACGACTCGTCTTCCGTCGACGTGAGGAGTCTGAAAACGACAAGATTGAAGATAGCTATGTGGACGATTTTTCGTGCAAGCCATACGGCGCCCCTCCAAAACGATATCACGGAGTTAACGTTTAGCATTATTACCACTCTAACGACAGTTATGACACTCTTTAAAACGTACATAGATTTTAGCACTAATATAACGATTGTATGGAAAAAGTTCACGTCGGAAGATGGTGAGACACTATAATATTTTAGTTAGCGTGTTCAATTTCTAAAAGAAAAAAAAAAAATAAAAACAAATCTACAACTGCCGTTACGGACCGCGCTCCTGTCATTATGAAGATGTTAAAAACTATGCATAATCATGAAACAATTACATTGAGTAATTGTTCAGCATGGAAAGGGCTTGTTGCAACTCCGATTTGGCTGTTTCAACATCTTCATAATTGAGAGCCGAAATTGCAAACTTGGCACGCTTCTGTGCTTCGGAAATGATGTTTGTTTGTTGCATGATGGAATCAACGTCTGCCTTGGTAATTGATTTGTGTGTTTGAACGGGCTTTGGAGGTGCTGGTGGCGGTGGCGGAGGGGGCTGCTGTTTTTCAGGGGATTCTGGGCGTTCGGGAAGGTTTGCCGGAGCCGACGGCAAGGACAATCCATGCTTTCCAACTGGAGCATCTGCCGGAGCTGATGGGAGAACTGGTGGGGCCTTGGGTAGGTCCGCCGGAGTCGGACTAGAATCTTGTGAGAGGAAAGTGGATGGTTGAGCCGGCAGATTCGGAATGTCTTCTTCCGTTTCTTCTTTACCTTCCAAAACTTCAACGTTTTGAATGTCTGGTTCACCTTCAAACTCTTGTTGCTGTCCCTCCTCGGCCGGTTGTTCTGGCTCTGGCTCAAAGTCGTTTGGATCCTCGTTGTTTTTGTACGCTTTGATGATTCTGGCAGCATGAAACTTTGCATATTTTATTTTATCCTGTAAGTGGGCTTCTAGCGGGTTCTGAAAGACCTTGAGGGTGTCCAGAAAGACCACGGCGGCCATGAAGGTGGAGGAAGTATTCTTGGTAGTGCGGTGTTCCCGAACCTCATTGTCTGCCTTGGTGAACACTTTCAGGGCAAAGTTCTCGACGTATGTTTGAGCCACTTGTTCATCGTTTATGATACTCTGGTATTTTTCGTCGCTCAATTCATTGTTCTTGAATGACTCGACTTGATCCAACAGGTTGGAACTGAACTCCGCAACCTCGGGATCGGACTGGTGGAGGTTCTTTGCCAATATTTGCTGGACCGAATGCAACTTGCAGTAATACGAGATCACGGGGTCTCTTGTTTCCAGTTCCTTGCCTCGTGCCAGGGTGCTTTGGACGAACTTCAGCGACTCCGGGACGTTCATTATGGTATGTTGTGTGGAGATCTGGTTATTGGGACCGGACGGTAGTATCAAAGTGGTGTGGCTGGTGCGGAGGGGTAAGGGTGGGCGGAATTTTTGGTAACCGTATACGTCCTTGTAGCAGTGTTTGTTTGAAGTGAACTTGAAGGATTTCAGTGAGTCGACCATATTCTGTAGAGCTGGTTACCATTGCTTTGGATAGGACAAGTCGAGTTTAAGAATTTATCATAGAACATGAACAAGTCCCCTCAATGGCTGTGTTAACATTGTGATTCTAGTAGGAGCGTATTATTTTTGTAGTGCAGGTTGAAGTGTCTCCGGTAATAATACATATTTTATGTGGTAAAGGAGCATTGTGCATTTTGCATTACCCTATGGGTCTTAGAAATCACCTAACGAAATCACTTAGGGAATTAGACAGTCGCTGTATGCGACGCTCACTACATATACAGATTTTCAGCTAAGATCAACAGGGGTGGGTCCTTACATACTGGGGTTAATTGATAGTTGAACATGGGTATATGTTTAATTTGTAATTTTAGAGTTGTCCGGAAGTTTAACTGTGCGCACACTGAAAACTGAAATATGTGCATAAGTGTACACTTAAGGCTGCAGCGATCGGTATTAGACATTAGATGTACACACTACCACGCATCAAATCGTGACTGTGATTTTGTATTCTTCGGCATAATTGTGACCGATCAGTCTTGACGCTGATCTGAAAAGTGGACTATCACAGATGCATAATGAAACACTAGAATTCCACAGATTTATGATACTACACACATATATACTATCGTTTATGAACAGGCGCTTGATACATATGCATATACGGTCGAGGCATATAAACTCGCAAGGCTTCACGTCACACAATATGACATAATTGATACAATACGCAAAATGCATCCTTCTGCACTTAGTAATACTTGGCTTCACTGGGACCGTCTTTTAGTCCTTATTATGCACCAAGCACGGAATACGAAAATTCGGCTTATGCATAACTGCACCTACACACAGTCCTCAGCGCTAAATCACAAACAGCAGACCGCATTCCCTTCGTCCATAAACAACTAGGCACACATTAGCACATGCCTCTATCCCGTGCCGTTTATACCATGGATCGGACCATACCCTGGATTTGTACATTGAAACAAAGAGACGCGTTTGGGACGCGTCCAGTCTATTATTTCCAAATTTGGCGGGCCAGCAAAAAAAAAAAAAGGGAAAACGCGTAAGAGAAGGATCGATTAATTTCAATAACCCTCATCACCCTTGCGAGCACCACTGAGAGATAACGAGACGATAGAATGTCGCAGTTTTATGGGACCACACCTGAAGGCAGTCTTCAGCATCACAACCTGGCAGCGTTTGAAGAGTCCCCGACGTATCATAGAAATGCGCATCATCATCATCAGTTAATCAAGAATGAAGATGAGCAGCAGACCCCACAGACTACAGCGGCTCCTCCATCGTCCTCATCTTTTTTGCATAGAATATCATATTCAGTGCCGCCCGTTGCACAGACACCGCATCAGCGGACTACATCGTTGAGCGAGAGTCCACATATTGACAGCGACTTTGGCACTCCACCAGTGTATTCGGTCGGGAATAATGGGCTGTATACAGCGAGCTATTCGTCGATTCCTGTGTTTGAACTTATTGTCAAGGGCGTAGCAGTGATGCGACGGAAGGACGATAGCTGGTTGAACGCTACGCAAATTCTCAAGATTGCCGGAATTGAAAAGGCGAAGCGAACCAAAGTGCTAGAACGAGAGATTCTCATTGGCGAACATGAAAAAGTTCAGGGTGGGTACGGTAAGTATCAGGGAACTTGGATCCCGTATTATCGAGGCGTCGAATTGTGCAAGCAGTATGGCGTTTATGACATGCTGCTGCCGTTGCTAGAGTTTGAACCAAGTAATCAAATGGAACATACACCGACCAAAGAGCAAGCGCTGGCGAAGCGGAAACGAGAAAGTTTCCATTCTCACGGTTATTCACATCTGAGCAATGTTACTTCAGCATTAGCGACACAATCGACGACCGCAGCAGCACCGGCGCCAGTGGCGGCAACGTATCAACCTACTCTAGATGACTCAACGCTTAACGACAAGACAACAACATTCAATGATGACGGCGTTCCGGATATTCGTGAGCCACTCGATCCATTGGATCCAAATGCATTTGACCCAAATGTGGCCCAGTTAATAACAGGACTGTTTGTACAACGTGATGAATCTGGCCAGACCAATGACCCAGTTTCGCTTTTACACTCTATAAGTGACCAACTAGACATTATGAGCATTGATGTGCCCATAGACGACTCTGGCCATACCGCACTGCATTGGGCGTCTGCGCTCGCGATGGCTCCTTTGGTCAAAGAACTGGTGCGTCGTGGGGCCAGTCAACAACGGGCAAATTATGCTGGCGAAACTACGTTGGTCCGTGCAATTTTGGTCACCAACGCATTCGATTCTTCTGTCTTCCCGGATCTCTTAGAATCCTTGTATCCCGCGATCAATCTGATTGACAAGCAGGGCCGAACTGTACTTCACCACATTGCTCTCACCGCTGGCATCAAAGGCCGAAGTGGAGCGTCAAAATACTATCTCGAATGCCTATTGGAATGGGTTGTTCGACGGGGCTCTCAGGGTAAAACTGGTCGATATAGTCTTGACCGATTTATGCGAGATATCGTCAACGCACAGGACAAAAACGGCGACACAGCACTGAACATCGCAGCAAGAGTAGGAAATAAGAGCATTGCACAACAGTTGTTGGACGTTGGTGCGAGTGCCACAATTCCTAACCGAGCGGGCCTTCGCCCTATCGAATTTGGGATTATGCCAAAAGATCCGAATGAAGGCGATAATAACAACAGCAATAACAATAATGGCGCTGTTATGAACAATGGCAACAATAATAACAATCCACTGTCTCAAGTTAATAAAAAACGAAAAGAAATCATTGAGACGATCAAAGAAACAATCCACAATCTCGAAGTGGAGTTTGATCAGGAACTTTCAGTCAAACAACAGCAAGTTGACAACATGAACTCACAATTACGAGACACTACTGCACAGCTAACGCATAAAAGAGAACGTTTAGAGACAGTCAAGGCAACATCTAACAAGATGGCCGAGCTGGACCGTTCGGCCATCAATCTGGAACGTGCAATCGAAGAAGAAGACGCAAACTTCAAACAGAACCAATCTCAACCAAACTTGATGGAGTTTGAAGGGAATTTTGATGCAGATGAACCGTTCCGGATCTATCTTCAAAACCCATCATCGCTTCCACCTCCTATTGTTCTCAAGGCTCGAATCGCAGCATATCGGAAGAATCAAGCCAAACTGCAATCCATTGCAAGTGAACTCCGTGGTCGTTCGGCCGCCTTGGAACAGAAGTTCAAAAAGGTTGTATCATTATGTACTGGGGTCGAAGAAAGCCGTGTTGACGATTTACTCGAAGGACTCGTTCAAGCAGTCCAAAGTGACCGTGACGATGTCGACGTCAATCGTGTGGCAGGATTTTTACGTAAAGTAGAATGATGTATTTATTACCAGTTATTTATTTCACGAGATTCCAACTGTATGTAGATTTGACGACTTTTGTTCGGCAAAAAGTGTAGGGACAAGATTTTTGGCGCCTGTTTCCTTCTAGGAAATGACGTCCGTTGCGTCCGCTAGCGCCTGAATATTGCTGTCTGGCGCCGACAAGCACAATCTTCTTGGTTGCCGGCTTATCAGTTTGGGTTGTCGGATGCTAATGGATATAGTGTTACCAAAATAGTATATTTACATTAACATTAAAACATTAGATTAAATAAAAACACAGATTTTAAAAGTCTTCGTCCAACTTGAATGCGTCGGCTTCGTCATCCTTCTTCTTGTTGGCACCAGCCATGACACCAGCCTTTTGATAGTCAGAGACTCTCTTTTCAAAGAAGTTGGTCTTGCCAGCAAGAGAAATGTTCTCCATAAAGTCGAATGGATTGGTAGCCTTGTAGACCTTTTCGTTCCCGAGGGCGACCAGCAGTCTGTCGGCAACAAACTCAATGTATTGGCACATCAATTTGGCGTTCATACCAAGAAGAGCGACAGGGAGGGCGTCAGTGAGGAACTCCTTCTCAATAGAGACAGCTTCCGTGATGACCTTTTCGACAACCTTCTTGTCTGGTCTGTTGATGAGATGCGAGAAAAGCAAGCAGGCAAAGTCGGTGTGCATACCTTCATCTCGGGAGATGAGCTCGTTGGAGAAGGTCAAGCCAGGCATGAGACCACGCTTCTTGAGCCAGAAAATAGATGCAAAGGAGCCGGAGAAGAAGATACCTTCGACGGCAGCAAAGGCAATCAACCGTTCGGCAAAAGTGGAGTTTTGGTCCGAGATCCACTTGATGGCCCAGTCGGCCTTCTTCTTGATACATGGGATTGTCTCAATGGCATTGAAAAGATGGTTGGCTTCCTTGGTGTCTTTGATGTAAGTGTCAATGAGCAGGGAGTAGGTTTCAGAGTGGATGTTCTCCATCATGATCTGGAAACCGTAGAAGCACTTGGCCTCTGGGATCTGGACTTCACCAGAGAAACGTTCGACAAGGTTCTCGTTGACGATACCGTCGGATGCAGCAAAGAAGGCAAGGACGTGCTTGATGAAATATCGTTCGTCATCGTTCAACTTGTTTTCCCAGTCAGCCATATCCTTTCCGAGATCAATCTCCTCGGCAGTCCAGAAGGATGCTTCGGCCTTCTTGTACATCTGCCAAATCTCGTGGTACTTGATTGGGAAAAGAACAAATCGCGAAGAGTTTTCCTTGAGCAAAGGCTCGTCTTTTTCAACAGCCTGAAGTCGGTGTCTGTTGTGGGAAACAACGGCATCTTCAGTGCCATTGTTGTTCTCTTCTTCATCGGCATCAGTGCCTTCACCTTCTTCTTCCTCTTTTTGCTCTTGCAATTCACTGGCCTTACGCGAAGCAAGCTTTTGCTCTTGTCTCTTGGTCAGGTCGCACTTGACGCTGTCGTATTCTTCAGTCAGGTTAAGCTCGTTGAGAGCAGATGCAGCTTTCTTGGAAGGAGTTTGTTCAACCATCGTAAGGAGTGTGTGTATAAATTAAAAAAATGTGTGTGGGTGTGCAAATAAAAAAGGATAATAACAAGTTTAGGGGGAGATTCCGTGGGCCTTTTATAATTAACGCGTGAACATTTTTGCACGACGCGTCGCGTCGCCCGGCAAAAATGGAATGGCAAAACACGCCTACGCGCACCTTCCGTTTTGGGAGTGTTAATTGCTTTTGGCGGACTTGTCGACGCGTCTGAGGGCAAGCCTACGGCACAGATTTATAGTGCTCAAGGCAGCTGGACGTAGGCAAAAGTGGTGTGTGGAAAATGCCACAATCCGTGGGAGGGCCATGATTTATAACCTGAAGATTTCCGGCCTTTCTGAAGCATATATTTCAACGGTCCCGTGCTATGATTTGTTTGTTTGCGCATACTAATTTACACGCATTTCCATGCTGATCAAATTCTTGGGTAGTTTGATCTGATAATTCCAAATACGGACGGATCCGAGGAGAACGAGACTTATCTGATTGCTATCCCTGTGGGCCACCTTACAGGTTTCAACTCCTTAACGGAATGCACTGTTGAGGTTGGCGAGCTCTTGGCTGGTGGTAAAGAGATGAGAAGATTCTTCAGATCTCGCTCTTCTCAACGATACCTTTGGGCATGCGCGAGAATCAAACTTAGCGGGCCCCTTTGCGTTTTCAAAACGGCCCAGATAAAATTGAACTTTAATATTACGCTGCTCGTCCACAAGTACTAACGACGGGTCTTTAGGCCGAATTCAGGGGCTATTTCTCAAAAATCCTTCAGATGTGGCAGTGTCGAGTGGCGGTGGAGTTTATTCAGTTATGCATGATGATTAATAATAATGACAAATTATTTACAAACGCGATTTCATGCATATAATAGGAGTGGGCTGAAGAACGGGTGATTTGGTATGTTTTGTATGAACGCGCGCAGAGTTTAACGCTTGAGTAGTGCCATTGCTGCTGCCTAGTCAACGTCGGCTGGACCAGTCATTGGCCCCAGCCTTTTGGTGAGCAGGCTTCCAGGAACTATGCATAGGAACAATTTGGATTATCAAAACCTTATACTTCTACTTATAGCTAAATACTGGCGTCCATAAGTTGGACCCAACGCGTAAGGCTGAAGTGACATGTAGCTAGGGTTCAAAGAACCCTCTACCTATCGCGTATCAATATCGCTAAACTTACCACAGACCTAAGATCCCGAAGTGTCCAGCATACGCCAATGGAAACGGCCAAGGCTGACAGCTGTTGCTGCCCCACACTCAAGTAGTATACCGTTAACAATTCTAAAAATAAACCCAATTCCATTATCCTGGCTGTCACCATTTTGACCCTCCTTTGTCTGTGACACACTGTATCATATCAGCGCCAAAGATTGTGGATCATCGTCTGCCGATCGAACAAGGCATGTCTGAAACAACCCCGATTATCGGGAAAAGTTCAGCTCACACGTCTCATCTCCACAAACGTGGTACACTCCAGCATCATTGAATGTTTGGATGACAACTCTGCTTGCCTGATAACATAAGAAACATGTTCTCTAAATCTACCTAATGAGAAAATAAAATAAAATATATAACATTCACAACAACATTGTATGTTGCTGGCTATTGTTAGTATTGTCTGGTGCGTGGTGAGTAGGGTCAAAAATGTTTTTTGGCGGGCCACGTTGTCGTGGCGCCTCTTCAAAGCTCAACGGTTCAGCCTGTACCGGCTTGCGCTTGATGAAGGAATTTCTCTTGGAGTCCGGGCTCACCTCATTGGGACGAGGACCCTGTGGCGAGAGTCTACCATTCACATATGGGTTAGGAGCTCCCTGGTCTTCAGGGGTGTGCGGTCTATTTGGTGCTGCTGTACCATCACTCAAAATGGAGTTTCTAATGTTTCGTCGGTTTGACTTGTCAGGGGATGGATCTCTTGGGCCCATCTCTCTAGTCTGTTGCAGGGTTGGCGAGATTGGTTGGGTGCCTTGGCTAACCTTGGACATTAGGTTATTTGGGTCAGTCCCTTCAGATGCAGACCTTTCATGGGACTGAGTCGGTGGCATGTTATTTGTTCTTGGGGGTTGTTGATATTGGATTTGTTCCGGCTTGCCTCTTGGTGGACCCATCGGTGGCTGTCCACGGTACTGCTGTGGTGGAGGGGACGGGCCTCCTCTATAGCCCGGTGGAGGTGGTGGACCACCTCGATATCCACCCTGTGGAGATGCTGAATGTCCTGATCGGTAACCTTGTGGAGGTGGAGGTCCATATTGTTGTGGATATCCTTGTGGTGGCGGTGGCCCTTGTCTATAACGGGCTTGTTGTTGTGGATGCGGTTGTGGTTGAGGACCACCCCTATAACCTTGTTGTTGAGGTTGAGGAGGAGGGGCTTGTTGGTGTTGGGGCGGTTGTGGGGCAGCACGATGTTGTTGTTGCGGCATTGGCCGGGACCCGTTAGGGGGTGGTGGGGCTTGACGTGCACTGGCCATTGGAGGTCCCTGACGAGGGTCCGACTGTGGACCGCGGACTGGAGGCGCCTGACGTGGATCAGACTGTGGGGCACCAGCACCAGCACCAGCAGTAGCAACACCGGCTGCAGCAGGAGCTGCATTATTGTACTGAAGATTAGCCTGTGGAACTGGTCGGGGCCCTTCAGCTTCTGCCACCTCTTCCCGTTGCTGACTCAATGAAGACGGCGAATGAGCTGGTGGCTTTGGTGGAGCCGAAGGCATGGACACGGACCGTTCACGGTTAGCGGTATTTGTTCCAACTGGATCATTGATATTTCCAGCCCCCTTATAACCAGTGGCAATCTTACGGGCCAACAAGTCCTTAATATTTTTAGTCCATTCGTGCGACGTCCAATTTTCAGACCCCTTGAGCCCAACGATCATGGCCAAATCTGAATTGTCGAGATACTTTGTGCGGGGCAGGGTTGGCATGCCAAATAACAGGGATCGCATATCGGCTTTATCGGCATTGAGTCGCTTTGGTCGGCCGTAAAGCTTGAACACGTCCAAGCAAGGGATGAGGAACCGAATCAGCGTTTCAAAACCGAGCACACCTGGATGTGGTTCTGGCATGATAAAGACTGGCGACTCTTTTTCTTCGCCATTGGAATCCCCAAATACAACTTTACCTTCGATTTTGATCAACGTAGAGTTGTTGACCAATACGGACGATTGTGGGTACACCGCATAAGCGGAATATGCCGCCGTAACCAGGGCCAATGATGGCTTTTTGACTTTCTTCTTATCTTCAAAGAACGCAATGGTACCCATTGGGGCGTATTTTTCCTTCTTGTTCTTTTTATCATCAGGGGTGATTACAGCCCAGCATTTCTTCCACGGCATACCAGAGCCGAATCGCACGCTGACCCAGTCCTCGTGACGGTATTTGGTCTCGGAAAGCAAAGTGCGGATCCCGTTCAACTTTGACCCCTTTGCCGAGAGCAGTGCTCCGGTATAAGATTCTTGAAGCGAGGTATATTCAAAAACTGACAGTCGTAGAGCGGCCGTCCATTCCTGTAGAATCTTTGGAGATGCAAATTGTAATAAAAATCGATTCTTGCTGGTTGTTGATAAAACGACAATGTTGTTGAGATCCCCGGAAGGAGACGGAAGAGTCGAAATGGACTTGAAAGACGCATCCGTAATGTTGATATAAGTCGGAGTAGGCTCGCCATGCTCTGCTTCGTTCAGACTGTCGGCATCCCAAATCGAGAGGACGGTTCCTTTAAGTTTTCCGTACACCTCCATCCATCTACGATCGGTGACAGGCTTACCGTCTAAAAATTATTATTAGCACATTTGTCTTCCCTATTCGGGTACATCGGAATAAACTCACCAGTATTCAAATCGTTCAACAACATGAAATAGCCATCATAGTAATCTCGCTGCTGGTGCGAGGTCAAGAGAGTGAGGATCGGATACATCTCGGGAGGTGTATCCTTAGGAAGCGCCGGCAAGTCCAACTTGGAGTCGCTGACTTGGCTCATCTTGGAGGCCGGTCGCGACGGCTCTTCCGAAACTGGTTGCTGGTACATATCAAGTGCGGACAGGACGTCGTTGCGGGGCGCTCAATAGGTGCTGGGTAGGAGTGATAAAGGATAGTCCCTAAGCGCTGTGATGATGATATGTGGTTGTCTACAAGGGACCCACACACAAAAAAGAAATGTCGGGGCGGCGGACCGAAAGTAAATAAAAATAGAAATTTTCCCAAAGAGGAAGGCAGTGACGTTGGAATGCGACGGGTAGTGCTTTTAGCTTTTGATTCCGTCTCTTTTTTATATATGTGGGCGATATAAATAAGAAGGTATGAATAAATAAGCCACGAGAAAAAAATGATCAGAATTTTCGAAAGCTGATGCTGCGGTCACCTCTGTCTTTATATGCTGGGCGGATCTGGGCAGCAATCGTGTGTGGGTATGTTGTGGCTGTGGTGGTGACGAATATGAAACCTTTTACCCGGAAGAGAATTTTTTTTTTCCACTATTTGAGATATATACAAGGATGAACCTGGAATACATGCATATTTCTGTTCACACACAGGTCTTACTCCGCAGTTTTCATTGCAGAAGTCTTTATATAGGGGATGCCGTCTCTCCCTCCTCCACCCTCCTCTGTTGCACCCGCCTGCGATCCTTAAATTTAATGATTTACGGTGATCGGCGGTTTGCTATGACATAATCACCCAGCAGCAAGGAACACCCGGTCTTTGTGCTGTCTGGTCCGGTTAGCATTGTTTCAAGCGAGGCTCGGGATCACCCATGAAATCTTAATTTTTCAAACGTGTCCGAAAACGGCTACTTTTGCATACCTTTGACAAACGCGGACAGCATTGGTGCATGGGATAATGCACAACCCTGTGTCTGTATGCATCCTGCGGAATGTCAAATGGGGGCTATATGTGGGCTCGTCTTGGTTGTGGGGGTGACCTCATTTTTGCATTATTATTACATTATTATTTTAGGTGTTTAAATAATATTTCCCGAAATTTTCCATCGATAACTGATTGCGTGTCGATGGAAAACTCCAAGGTGTTGTGTTCCGCCCGAGTGGAATTTATGCGAGCTGCAAGATTTGTCGATCTATGCATAGTGACATGATTGTTTTTGGTTCCGTTGGATAATCCGGCTAAGGGTTATAATAAAGAATGTGCAAATGAAATTTCAGGCTATTTGTGTCTACTTAGTCGTTATAATTGGCCTTCTTGGTGCCATCCATGTTACGAGGGATTCCAATAGCCTCGTCAATGGTGTCTTGCTGAGAAACCCCGTTTGGATCGAAAGTTGGAGCCTCGCCATGGGTGGTAACTCTAACAGCGTGACGACGGTGAGGATAGAAGCCATAGATGGCGCTGTGGTATGTAACACGGTTGTCCCAGATAGCAACGTCATTAGGATTCCACTTGAATCGGACAGTGTGTTCCTGGGCAGTGGCGATGAGATTGAATAAATAGTTGAGCATGGCTTCAGATTCTGCCTTTGGAATGCCACGAATGGCTCTAGTGAATCCTGGGTTTACAAAGACAGACTTGTATCCAGTGACAGGGTGGGTTCTGATGACGGGGTGCTCGGAGACGATTGGATCTCTTCGGACTGGTCGGCCATCTCGCATAGAATCGTTGGCTTGTTCATGGGCGTCGTGCAAAGCTGTCAAACCTTCGAAGTATTTTTGGAGAGGCTTGGAAAGCATGTCGTAGACAGCATATCCAAGACACCAAGCAGTATCTCCGCCGGTTTCTGGGCCGTCCAAGAGCTTCAAAGTTGTGTAGGAAGGTGGTTGAAGCTCGTAGGTCACGTCAGCGTGCCAAAGATAGGTTTGAGAGAAAGAATAAGTTGGAGTTCTCTTAGAATCACCCCAGATGACGTGGACTTCTTCAAGGTTTTCCTCCTTCCAGTTCTTTGGAACGGAAGTGGTGGCATGCTTATGGAGCTTACCCCAGTATCGTCCAAGGTCGAGTTGCTTTTGGATGTCCAAATCGGCCTGGTCTCTGAAAAAGACGACACCTCTGTAGCAGATCAAGAGAGCCAATTCATCCTTTTGAGCATCAGTCAACTCAGTCAGGTTGATACCAATCAGCTCGGTACCAACCTTTGGAGTGAGGTGGTTGACCTTCTCGCAGGCAGCAAAGAGATTCTTGTAGGTTGGATCCGCCTGAAGAGCCTTATCCTTATATTCAAACTTTTCCAATGGCTTGTACTTGATATCTGGGAACACTGGCTTCAAGTTTTCATACTTGTATTCCTTCTTCTCCTCAGGAATCTTAGCGACATTGTCCTTTGCGATATCAAGAACACCTCTTGGGATTTCAGGAGTAGCAGAAGCGGTGATAGTAGTAGAAGCTGGAGTCATTATGAGAAATCTTTCTTATTACTGAAGATGGTTGTGATGAATTGAAAAAAAAAAAAAATCCAGGAAATTAGTCCCATATTTATATTTCAAAAATCCCACGCCTTCACTTCCCACACTGAAAAAAGAAATAATAGGACTGTTCGTGTATCTAAGACCTGACATTCAGGTCCTGATCACGCAAAATCTACCCCGGATTATTCAACCAGCCCGACGCTACGCAAAACGCGAAACCCCTTCAACAATAACAATGTATCCTGTGATCACTCACTCGTCCTATTTCAAAGACCTGGGAGCGAAATCTTGTTCAATTCGCCCTCCATCACAACTCCACTTCGCTAATGATTTCCAAAAATCCCCTTACCAATCCCACGTTCCCAGATGTAGCAGCGATCTACAATGCATATCGCCCAATCTGAGCCGCATAATTTACGGTTTTCACTAATGAAATGGTTAATAAGGCAAAATCCATAAATATGATACCAGCACTATCATCTTCATGTTGGCATCTCCTTTGAGTTCAAAAGTTGTGTGATTTCATCTACACTACGGTGGTATTATCGATAGTTCAAATGTGCTGGGGTGTGTAATCCACTGAACCGGAAAATTACTGCACCGAAGTTTACTGAACCTGTAATTTACTGAATGGACCACACGAATTATTTCCACCGTAATTTACTGAACTGTGGAACTTTACTGAACACGGCACGAAATCGCCCCGGAAATGGACTTCCATGGATATATTCGTATGCTTCGACTATCCCAGCCTTGATATTGGAGTTCGTTATCCCGGAGCCAGGTGTTTGCCTAGGGTAGGACCTGTATCTACCCTGGTATATAAAATAACACCACCATCAACGGTTCTAAGACTTTAAGCTTTTGCTGTCTATGAAATGAACCAGATGCCTGTCGATCATTGCCGAACGATCCACCTGTCGGGTATCCTACTGCACAAGAGGAGGTTTCTCTGACTCTTTCCCATCCTGGTTGTGTGAATGTGGGTTTTGCTGAGCTACTGCCAGATCGTGTTACTATCGCCGTTTATAGTTGACCACGAGATATCCCGTTGCCGTGTATAACTGTAGATCTGATCAAGTGGGACACGATCGTGCACATATCTCGCAGAGTTATTCTTTTTTCGTCGTCAAAGTGAAAGATCAATTTCAGGCCAGTGTAAGCGAGCCAGCTCTCCGGTTGTCCTCCGGTCCAAAGCGCCTGGCGGCACCATTTTGGGTAGACGGCAGGCTTCAAGTGGGCCCAACATGACCTTGGCTGCATTTCGCGTTTGGTTTCTTGCCTAGTACTACTCTGCCTAACCATGCCCAATAGGATGGATAACGCGAAGAGTACGATTGTGTCGTGGTGCGAGTGGAGCGGTTGCATGTCCCCACATCTATCTCTGGTGAACGGCTCTGTCAAGGGGGCAAATTTCTGTCATTGAATTGAGGCGATGTGTTCGTACGTCGTGTTAGAATTCTATAAGTCTGGAATGCATCGTTTTTACCCTTGGTAGTAAACCCTCAGCTTTGTTAATATTTATACCTACAATTCTCTAAACAGAGTTCCGAAATGACAACTGTGGTGCCGACAACGGACTGTCGTGAATAAATTCTAGATTCCTCCAATAAGACGTCTAAGTAGGTAGTTCGCTCCAATACTATGCATTCGGTATGAAGAAGAGAGCATACTTTCACCTCGTCTCTATTATTTAGCTATAATAATATTCTGCATTCCATAAACCTAAATATAGTTCTTTTTCGGTTTCAGATTCAAGATAAAGTTTTAAAAAGGAGCTACCTTATCAAATGAAACATTGCATTCTAAACACTCTATTCGTGTTAATCAGTTTGCGAGAATGCACGATGCATAGCGTTCGTCAAAAAAAGAGACGTTTGTGTCAATTTGCTCCTTGATGCGTACGTACCAGTTCCTGCGTTAGATAGTGTAAGAGCATATGCGAATGCATACAGGCCAGTAATGGGATGATGTTTATGGGAAGTGTACATACATCTAATCCTAAAAAGGCTTATTCATGCGTTTCATAATGTTCTCAAATTATGATGCCTAGGTCTATGCCTGAAATTGTCACTAAGAAAACTATATTTTTGAACTCATCTATGCAGTTCATATATGACATCTGCATGCTGGAAAAAAAAAAATTATATGCACATAGGGCAATTGATTACTACAGGCGTGGAATTGACCTGTTGAGCTTCAAGTATGCTTGTTCAGGGCACTGTTATCTCATACGATGTGTAAGTAGACATATACATACCATGGGTTATATACTTTCACATATTTTGAAATGCGCACAGAGCTGCCGCACCAACCTTCTAATCATGTCATAAGCGTATGCATATGCGGACCATTCACAATTTACTCGAACCTGAAATAACTATGCGTATTCATTACTCTCAGACGGTCCAAACTCGCATAGTTTCATGAAAAGATCAGTAAATACTCACTATAATAATATCCCAGCCCATGGTCTGTGAAATAGCCCCAGGGTTAGGAAAAAAATTGGGAGGGAGGCGACACTTTTAAACCTCGGCTTTCCGAAAGCAGCTGTAGTACCAAGCAAGTTATCTTCAAGATTTCAAACTCAAAAAGATGACATTTTGTGCCTGCCAATTTGCAAGAGATTTGGGCGAGTTGGGCCTCAAATACCCATGTGCTGGAATTCTCACTGGCATTGTTGCCGCTGTTGGTATTTTCAAGCTTACCGTGACTACCGTTTCTTACCTTGCGGTTTTGATGGACGTGTTTGTTCTTCCAGGAACTAGCTTGAAAAAGTATGGTGCTGGTAAGGGAGCATGGGCCATTATCACTGGGGCATCTGATGGTATTGGCAAAGAATATGCGTACCAATTGGCATCCAAAGGATTCAATGTAGGGTTGGTTTCCAGAACCGAGTCCAAGTTGTTGGCACTGAAGGAGGAAATTGAACAGAAATACAAGGTTGAAGCCAAATTTTTGGCAATGGACGTGTCTACCGACTCGAGTACCAATTATCAAGCTTTGGCGGAATTTGTTGATGACATGAACGTCACTGCTCTTATCAACAATGTGGGACAATCCCATTCTATTCCAACCCCGTTCTTGGAGACTTCTGATCAAGAATTGCGTGATATTATCACTATTAACAATGTGGCCACTTTGAAATTCACCCAAATTGTTGTTCCAAGAATTCTCAAGTCTGTTGAAAAGAAGAGCATCGCCAAGCGTGGTTTAGTTCTCACCATGGGCTCGTTTGCTGGTTTGACACCAACCCCATTGCTTGCCACCTATTCCGGTTCTAAGGCCTTCCTCCAAGCATGGAACAATGCTCTCGCTCGTGAATTGGGGCCACAGGGTGTTGATGTACAGTTGGTGATTTCCTATCTTGTCACCTCGGCCATGTCCAAGATCCGACGCACGTCTGCCCTTATTCCAGGACCGAAGCAATTTGTCAAGGCTGCAATTGGGTCAATTGGCCGTCGCTCTGGTGCTCAAGAGCGTTACGCGACGACCACCCCGTATTGGTCCCACGCTCTTTTCCACTGGTTTGTTGAAAACACCATCGGCGTTTGGTCCCGTCTTGTTATTTCCATCAATTACAACATGCATGTTGATATTCGTAAGCGTGCCCTCAGAAAGGCCGAGAAGAGCAAATAATCTAATATATCTATCCTTGGCATAATTCTCTTTGCCCTTTGTCAGCTGATTAGATCCGTCAGGGAGCATCGGTAGTGACGGCAATATTCCATAGCTAAAAAATCTCGGAATACCTGCTTTATCCGTCCCGTCAATACCTCAATAAACGTCAAGGTTTTTGTCTGTCCGGATGCGTAGCCAGGTGTCTAATATCAAGTGGTGACAGAGTTGTCACCTTCACCCCGTCTATTAATATGGATATTGAGGCGGAATAGAACTAGGCGAGAGGGAATAAATTTAGGATATTGGCTTGGACAGGCCAAGTTTCCTCGTACAGTAGAGCAGCTGATGCTCAATATGTTACGTGTTTAGTTTAAAATAATACTTCAATAATTATTTGTGACAAAAGACAAAGGCTTGCAGCAAGGTAAAATTTTTCTTGACTATCGGACTCTATTCTAACCAAAAAAGCCATTCAATAAGTGTGTCCATACGCAAAAAATACTAGACGTAGTGCTTTCTAGATGTGACACCCCGAATTCTCAAAGTTTTACGGAAACTGGAGACAAGAATATTTTTGGTGCGCTTCACAAATCCCTCACTGTTCTTGGCAAGTACGCAACAACCCTGCGTTTGACACTGCAAGCAAAATTTTGACAAATTTTAGTGAGCCTCTAGATTCGAATAATCAAAAATTTACTCTGACGAAGCGATCCCAAAATCTTTGCGTTCAGGGTGTGTACATTCAGCCACTGGTCCAATTTGACCAGTGGCTACGCGTTTGTTATGCATACTGCACCGTCCCTGTCGGACTATTCCGAAAGCATTTAAGGTTAATAAAAGCGTTGGAGTACTGGTACTGTTTCACTAAATGGAAACGGCAGGAACGTTTTTACTTGGCATCTTCAACTGATGGAGCTGGAGACACGCCGAAATATGAATATAAAAGGAGATCGTCTTCGCTGTTCTTCCGTTCTTCATCCACTCATCCAATTGAACAATCAAAAATGAAACTCATCTTCCTCACTGCTATCGCTGCTGCTCTTTCTCAAGCCGTTGCCAACCCTGCCCCAGAGGCCGAAGCTGATGCTCTTGCTGAAGCTGAAGCCTGGGCCAACCATGATTCCATGTGCTACCAAAACTGTGGTCGTGCCATGACCGAGTTCAACAAGTGCAAGGGCCAAGGTCGTAACAAGCACAATTGTATTTGCGCCTCCAACTCTTGGTTCCACCACTACTACGACCAATGCGTCAAGTGCCCAAGCTACATTGTCCACAAGTTCCACGCTCTTTCCATCCCAGAAAGAGAGTGCGGAATTAGACGTTAGGTAGCGCTATTCAGACGTGAATAGTCTACATATTTTTTTATTTTATAGGATCCTAAATATATATTTTTAAAAGCAAATTGGGTTTGGAGTCCGTTCTACGATTCCGAGTTAGAGGGCCCTCAACTAGAAAAACCTAATAGCATGTTGACGTGTGCAAGTATAAAAAAAACTTTCATCCACAAATTGTGTTTTTAGTACGAACTTTGGATTGAGTACGAATTGGCGTTATTCGGCTTATTACGGCCGGAGCCTTAAATCAGCTAAGAACCCTTTTGCACGTTTTCGGTACCAAACAAACAAAGCCATGTATATGTATGCGCTAAACCATCAATGGAATGCCAAACAAGTGACACCAGAGGTATTACTCTTTCGCACCAAGGTACGACCGTGTTGATAACCATCCACCACAATGAAATCTACCGCAAATCGTATACCACACACACCAATGCACATTCACCGATTTGCAATAAAAAACCCTACCATGGTCCCTCGTCCATCTCATTGTCCGCGTATACATGTCACCCCCCTGAAAACTTAAATGGGGAAATCAATTATTCGCGGCTACGACGCCATCGACGATTCGAATCCCTGCTGTGTCTCGGACACAAACACACCACGACGCGTGTTGTGTGTTTATTATGCGCGTCCTTGCAGACAGGAAAAAAAAGTCAACAAACAAACGACGACCAAGTGCGACTTTAAATAGACGTTTGTTATATACCCCTATTTTTTCAACGAACGAGGCCAAACGATGGTTGATTTATCGGATTACCAAAAGTTGGAAAAAGTCGGAGAAGGTGAGTGTTGAGTGCTTCCTTTATTTTTCTAGTGATCAGAGCTTGAGGCTAACAATAAAAGGAACCTATGGTGTGGTTTACAAGGCCAGAGATACCCTCAACTCGAACAGACTGGTGGCTCTGAAAAAGATCCGACTGGAGGCGGAAGATGAAGGTGTCCCGTCCACGGCTATCCGTGAAATCTCCCTGTTGAAGGAAATGCGCGACGATTATATTGTTGCTCTGTACAACATTGTACATTCGGACTCTCACAAACTCTACCTCGTGTTCGAGTTTCTTGATCTCGATCTCAAAAAATACATGGAATCGATTCCGGCTGGAGAGGGCCTTGGCTCTCCCATGGTCAAGCGGTTCATGAGCCAATTGGTCAAGGGCACAAAGTACTGCCACTCCCACCGTATCTTGCATCGAGATCTCAAGCCGCAGAATCTCCTCATTGACAAAGAAGGTAACCTCAAGCTGGCCGATTTCGGTCTGGCCCGTGCATTTGGCGTCCCGCTCCGAACATATACCCACGAAGTCGTCACGTTATGGTACCGGGCGCCTGAGATTTTGCTCGGTGGCCGACAATACTCCACAGGGGTGGACATGTGGTCCATAGGCTGTATTTTTGCTGAGATGGCCACGCGGAAGCCGCTTTTCCCGGGGGACTCTGAAATCGACGAAATCTTCAAAATCTTCCGACTATTGGGAACGCCAAACGAGGAGATTTGGCCTGGCGTGTCGACCTTGCCGGATTTCAAGGCGTCGTTCCCGAAATGGTCTCGAAAGTCCCTTGCCGACCATGTCACGACCCTCGACGAACAGGGCATCGACCTCCTCGAATCCTTACTTGCTTATGACCCCGCTATGAGAATGTCCGCGAAACGTGCCATCTGTCACCCGTATTTTGAAGTCGGCGTTTCCGAGCATGGTGCTGATGTATCTAGTGTTTAATGAAATATATATATATTATTCCGGCCGTATCTTTTTTTCCGTAAGGATGCAAAGTTATATGCTATCTATTATCGCAGGCTCCCCCAGACATGTGGGGCATGACGTTTTTCCGACAGGTCAACCTGTCAAAGTCATCTGCCCAAAGAGGAAATATTATTTGGCATCTTAGCGCTTAACGTCGGAACAGTGCGACGGCTATAAATACGCCGTCTTTCCCACCTTACTTTTTGTGTTTCTCTACTTTTTTTTTTTTATGCAGGTTTTCAAAACACGACTGGAAATTAAAGTTGTTCCTATCAACTGAGTTTATCAGCGCCAAAAAACTTGCTAATAAGTATGCAGAACCTTGCTTCTTAGCCACAGCCTATGATGCATTCCGAGAGACTCCCCAGATAACAGCAACAGACCCTCGGATCCGTATCGGCGGCCACGATTTTGCGAGCAACTCGGCTCCGTCTCGGACATAGCCACTGCTTTTGGTTCTTTTCTAGAAAAGAACGCTGCACGCAGTGCATACTCAAACCCCGTAGGGCAACGATTGCCTCTCGGAACGTTTTTTCGGCTCCGCTTCGGACGTGGCTAATACTTTTGGTTCTTCTAGAAGCCCTTCTTGCATCGCACTACCGCAAGTAGTGGTGGGAGTGTGTGGGAAGCCCTGCATACGACAGCTACGCTCATTGGATTGATATTTTTGCACGCTCATGAGTTGAACGAACAATGTCAATGCAAGCACATCTTTCGTGGACCACACAGAAATACCCCAAAACCACCCCAGGTTCCTCGAGGCTGCCGTTTGACCATGTCGGGTGCACCCCCCTCGGATCGATGGGACTATCGCACCTCGGAAGATCCAGGGGCCAAGATGAATGCAGGGCCAATCGTTTTTTTTATCCTGTGAGCCCCACGGACGGCCCCGCCTTTTTTTTCAGCGACCGTCAAACCCGTGTTGGTGCGGTGGTGGTCGCCAGCGGCCAACAGACAGACCCAAGTTGGAGGATTGTTGAGCACACCACCCCCTCACCCTCACCCTCTTTGAGCCAAACCGGGCAGTGAAAAATGTGTCTGTGTGGCACCACATCGGGACGGGAATCCCAACCGCATATCACGATAATTTGTTGAATTCAACACAACATAACTAGCCCCACCTTTTCGTGTCTGGCAGCCCCTCTCTGGTTTCGTGTGTGCTTCGGTGTGCCGGTATAAGAGTCACTGCAACGCCACGCGATAGCCTGACCTACCCACACCACACACATCACACATACACACGATGCCAGAAGAGGTCAAAAAGAAGCCTGTCAACTTCTCCAACATTCTGCTCGGAGCAGGATTGAACATGTTCGAGGTCACTACGTTGGGCCAGCCATTGGAGGTTGTCAAGACCACCATGGCGGCCAACCGACAGGACAGCTTTCTCAGCGCCATCAAACGGGTGCTTTCTCGGGGGAATTTGCTCGGGTTCTATCAAGGTCTGATCCCGTGGGCCTGGATCGAGGCGTCCACGAAAGGAGCTGTCCTGCTCTTCGTTTCGGCCGAGGCAGAGTATCAGGCCAAGAGTCTATTGCATTTTGGGGCCTTCCCAGCTGGTATCACTGGTGGTATGCTCGGAGGCATTGCCCAATCCTATTTAACCGTGGGCTTCTGCACATGCATGAAGACGGCGGAGATTACACGACACAAGCAGGCCGCAGCTGGGATCAAGCCACCGACCACGTTCCAGGTGTTTGCCGACATTTACAGACGTGAAGGTATCAGGGGTATCAATAAGGGTGTCAATGCAGTGGCCATCCGTCAATGCACCAACTGGGGGTCGCGATTCGGGCTCTCGCGATTAGCCGAGGACGGCATCAGAAACGTCACGGGCAAGACTGATCACACGCAAAAGCTCAATGGCTACGAAAAAGTCATGGCCTCGGCCATTGGTGGTGGTCTGTCTGCATGGAACCAGCCAATCGAGGTCATTCGAGTGGAAATGCAGTCCAAAACTGAGGATCCGAACCGACCAAAGAATCTCACCGTGGCCAAAACGTTCAAGTACATTTACCAGACAAACGGCATCAAGGGGCTTTATAGAGGTGTGACCCCAAGAATCGGACTCGGTGTCTGGCAAACAATCTGTATGGTCGGCCTTGGTGACATGGCCAAGGATGCCGTTGCAAGAATTACTGGCGAAACTCCAGTTGCCAAGCATTAATATATTAATTTGTAATTGGAATGTAATTTCTCTCTCTTTCCGATGTAACCAAAAATTCCAGCACAATTTCGTTCAAATATATCGATGACATGCATGGATGCTCAGGCACCGGTCACGTTCATTAGGCCAGCCGGAGCCACACGCGCAGCAAAATCGCCGCTTCAGCCGTGCAGTGACTGTGGCAGTGTAGGTGGCTTACGCATGAATAGGGGGCGCTTTTCGGGAGGCCTCCTTTTCCAGAAAAGAAGCAAAAGCGGTGTCCGGCTAGCGCTTCAAACACAGAATGGTTCCCGCACTTGTATCCATAACTGCTGGATAAGGGGATGACGGTCCACTAGTTTAGTAGAGCTAAACTCCTACACCTTCTCTCTAAAAGTTACCAGAAAGTGCAAATGCCCCAAAAAGCCTTGAATTGCAGTTTTTTATTTATTAGGACCACCATTACAATGAGAGAAGAGTGGCTTCGTGACTGCTGCAACTAAGTGCGCCATCAATTCGAATACATATTTGTAGATACCAGGTTAAGAACAGATTGTAGTTAACTTACAAACAGTCTAACTTGACAATGCCGTAAAAACAGATAAAACAAAATCTAGACCAACTGTGCACGAAAACTTCTCGAACTTCTGACATACTTCTGGCCCTACAATGACAGCTAGGACGCAGATGGAAACGTTCTACAGTAGTTAGTAACGCTTTTGGTTCTTTTCGAAAGACAGCTGCCCGCGTATATGTGTACTCGGCAGCTACGTTCGCGACGCGGTATACACAAGTCCATTCTGTCGTTGTTCGCATCGCTTTGCTTGTCCAGAAACAGGGAACCGCAGTTGCATTAGACAACTACACTTATCCACTCTAGGCTATACAACAAACAAATATAAACATTAGTATATTATCGTTCTCTATTTACGACGGAGAAAAGTCTGGAAGGATCCTTAAGGACAGGCGCGCGATGGATTCACTCCACGCATATTAACCGTTCCTGCATCACTGAACTGATATTAACACAATTTCAAACACCATGATAAGCCTCCTTCATTTTGGAAGGTCTATTTCGCTTTTGTTGAGAGCGCGATTTTCCTGGTATTTCTTCTTTTTATCACCGCCCACACGATCGTACAAGTATAAACCCAAAAAAGTCCAAAAGATTCCCCATTTCTGGATACGTGAGACCACCTGTCCAAACCAGAAGATGGAAACCACAATAACCACAATACGCTTTACCAGACTTGCGACAGAGTATGTCACTGGAGTAACCATTCCGAGAACCTGGAAAGCAAGAATGTTCTGCAAAAAGTGGGATGCTCCCGAGAGAAAGAGGAGCACCATTATGGAGCCGTTTGTGGCAGACTGGTTAGTACCGGTAGCAGCAGCGTCCCCAAAATAACTGCCGCGTGAAAAGAGAAAGTCCCCAAAAAGGCTGAAACCTTCGCTGAAAAGCCACACCGGCGCAGTGAAGACAAACGCCAATGACGAGCAGTAGCACAAAACGTTCAATTTGTCTAGCTTTGGCTTTTCTTCCGGCGTAAGTAGCTTTTTGGAAAACATGTTTTGCGACACAAAGATCATCGTAGAGATGAGTGCATAGAAGATGCCAGCCAAGTTTGAACTCAGTTCTGTTGAACAAGTCATGATCACACCGGCTGTCAGCGGAATCAAGGTGAGATACGTCTTTGGATCGTACTTGACTCCAAACACGATTCGATAAGCTGCGACCGTGAATAGTGGAGAGAGCGCCTTAATTGTATGGACCAGGGACACTGGCAAAACACGAGTAGACATGTGGGTGAAGATGTGACCAGATAATTGGAAAACGCCCATAGGCGCAATGGAGATGAGAATTTCTCGAGTGGGCAGCCTCAGCCCGCTATGCACAGACACCAAACCTTTAGGTAAAAACTCATTCACACTGGGAAATGCTTGAACGCCAAAAATTGTCGTCAACCCAAACGTCACGGCCATGAAGAATTGAACCATGGTTAAAGTCACCGGATAAGGAAATGACGTCAAAATGGACTTACTCAGGGTATTTGATAATGCCGATGTAAAGTACCACGCCAAACATAAGAGGATCAATGGTATGCTGATCGGCACTGCTAGTTGTTTAATGGCTTCTTGACCTGATTCTGAAAAGGACCTACTTCGTCCATGGCGCTGTTGGTTGGGGTTAGTGAAGGCATGGGAAGTAGAAGAACTGTTGGTTCGCGGTCGTCTCGTCGAGCTGGCGTTACTGGTCCTTCGAGCACTTCTACTAAAGAGAGCTTTGCGGTCTCCACCGAATGATCCACTCTGTCTCGGCGATGGAAACGGCACTACATTATCAGACAACGACGTTTCACTTCTATTGGTATCTTGAGAGCTTCTAGTAGTCGTGGAGCTACTAGTGGTGTTTTCAGCCATCCTCTGATCTGTTGTTGTTATCATCCGAAAGAAGAGAAACAAAAAAAAAAAAAAAAAAATTTAGTAAAGTAAAACAAAAGAAAAATGCAAAGAGGATAAAGGAAAAGAAAAAAAAAAAAAAAAGAGAGCGTGCGAGTGTGTGTGTCCTTTTATAAGATTATGCAAAATAATAGGGCACACTATTAATAGCTTCTGGACAGCCTGTTAGGTCCGTTGTAATATTAAAAGCGCCGTATTGGGTCAGATTAAAATGGCTTGTGTGTTCACAATTATTTCAGCCTCTCCATTGTGGAAAAAACAAATTTGTCTCACAAAAAAAAAAAAAAAAAAAAAAAAAAAAAAATTCACGCAACCCTAGCCCACGTGTTTTTAATCAAATCTCGTTAAAAAGAGGGTTTCGTTTAATGAGGGCAATGGGTATAAGTCCAGGATGTTCTGGTAGCGCTATCATCATTTGTCTGACCGTTCAGGGCCGAAACGGCTTGTTTGACAGATGCCAAGGAATGCTACTTTGTGATGGGAGACCATTTCGAACATGGCCACTGCAACTTGTCCACAAATATAGCGTCCAAAAAATAAGCAGAAAGCTAGAGAGCTTAGCTGAAGCATATTGGTTTGTAAACGATGTGGTATAATGTGATGCCGGTTTGTTCACTCCAACGGAAGTGAAGAGGTTCAATAGTTGACTATAGAGACGCGTATTGCGGCTAAAGACGCCATATGTCTTTATAACAGTAAAGAATGGATGTTGTTCCACTGCGGAATCGTTGGCTTTGTTTATTTAGTATTAATGTTTTTGTCAATTTAAATTTAAATACGGTGGGTCGACGTATTGATCGGAACACAAACATTTATGCTAACGCTAGTACGAAAAACGCCACCATCAATCGCCATTACGAATTCGTCGCTCACTCAATTATCCACGGCCATACATCGGCTCTAATCTGGACTACATTCGACCGCTGAGTGTGGCTAAAGTGTAGCGTGGGCTGGGGTGGGGCTCAGTCGGGAGCGTGTGAGCGGTCTCCCACACATACATAATCTTCGACAGTTAAAGCAAATAGAGCGATGGCTACGTCCAAGGGGCTTCCGTTGCATGTGCTGGAGGCCATAGCAGCCATTTTCCTTCTGGTCGTGTATAAGATGTCCACCATAGACTACGCCGACCCTAAAGGCTGCGAGATGGTGTGGATGCGACCGGCCTATGCAACCCTGGATCGTGTGGAGAACTCGAGGATGGGCGACAAATATTCAGTGCATCTTTACCGCGAGGGGGGGATTGATGATACAGAGCTGTCGCCCACAGGGATTCCTGTGGTGTTTATCCCGGGAAATGCTGGTAGTTATAAACAGGGACGAAGTGTCGCGTCATATTGCTCCAAAAAGACATATGAACAACAATTGGACACTAAGTTTGACTTTTATTTAATTGATTTTAGTGAGGATCTGACGGCTTTCCATGGCCGTACGATGTTAGACCAGGCCGAATATGTCAATGAACAGATCAGGTATATTCTTTCATTGTATGAAGATCATACCAATGTCATAATTATTGGACATTCCATGGGTGGCAGTGTTGCCCGAACGTTACCTACTTTGGATAATTATGTGCCTAAGTCTGTTAACACGATCATCACTTTATCCACGCCCCATACTATTCCACCATTAACATTTGATAGAGATGTTAATACAGCCTATGACCGAGTGAATCAGTATTGGCGAAATTCATTCTCTCAAGAGGATGAGAATGACAACGATCTGCGAGATATGGTTCTGATTTCAATAACAGGTGGAAGGAGTGACATGATGGTCCCATCCGACTACACATCTGTGATTTCCATTGTTCCCCCATCTCACGGGCTCACTACGTTCTCGTCATCCATTCCACGGTCCTGGACCGGCTCTGATCATTTGGCAATAGTCTGGTGCAGTCAAGTTCGACGGGCAATTGCGGATAGCTTGTTTGATATTGTCGATGCTCGGGGTAACGTTCTACCATACAACCAGCGACTCGAAAAGTTCAAGGGTCATCTGCTACCGGGGTTCCCTGGGGAGCATGCAGATAACGATGTCGATGACTATGATGATGGGAAAATGAAAGAAACTGTGTTTGTAAAGCTGGATATGGTGGAGTCGCAGCCAATGATTAAAATTGCCGATTTGTCCAGTGCGCCGTCGTCGGTAAATATGCTTGAATTGGATACAGGTGCTACTGTTTTTACTGATGCAAAACATTTCGACTTGTATTTATGTAACAAAACGACTGACGAGACAGATTACAGTGAGCTGCCGGTGAGGGATCTCTCTTTAAGCGGCGACGGGCATAAAATTTACGCATGCTATGAAGGGACGGACGATGCCATGACAATTCCGCTTTCAAATGAAACATCCCAGCATCCATTCATTAATTCGAATGATGGTATGAAAGTGTGGACTTATGACGCTCCGTCATATAATTATTTGGTGTTTGTATCCAAGTCCGAGGGGTTTTTATTTGCAAACAATGAGGGGCAACACAAATTGTCTTTACCCAAGGCGTCATCAAATTTCTACATACCATCTGGGATTGTTGATGTGTCGTTGGAATCAGCAACCTCGAGCCTTGTCTCATACGATGTTAAGGTGAAAAAGGTATCCCAAACTCAACGCTCTCTTCAGTTCGCCCCTCTTCTACGCCAACACATTTTGGAACCTTTGGAATCAGTTTTCCATGTAAACGTTGAAAAAAACTCTCCGACCATATCCTTCCACGGACCATCTCCGCTTATCCCTTACAACCCTGAAATCTACAACAACCTTCATCTTCAGTTCTTCTCTCCCCCCTCGAATGACGATAAATATCTCGTCTCGATTTCCGTCAATTTTGGAGCCAGCTTGGCGAACTTAGCCTTGAGATACAGGTTTATGGCTATCACCTTCCCCATGGCCGTGACGCTACTAGCGCTTGGTTTGCAATTGAAACATTACAACCGAACTGGCAAATTCCACCATTACCAAGAAAGCTTGCTAATGGTGGTACGTAAGCTGCCAATTATCTTACCTTTCCTGACATTGGCGCATTTTGCCATTTCAAGGGAAGCAGTCCGGGATTTTATACGAACTCTCCAAATTCCAAGTGAAACTGAAAACATGAAGGCATTGAGTGCCTTTAATCCGGACATCAAGCAAAATGATATTTATCTTGGACTGACGCAACCACATTTTTGGTTTCTCGGCCCATTCTTCTTCTTGATCGGAATTGGCCTCTGCGGAGTATTATTACGCATTACCAAACTAACAATGGGTTTAATTCGGCTCGTCACTCCTAACTTCAAACCCATAAACACAGCTGCAGCTGGGAATAGTGCAGTAAGAAGGCTTCTCTTCATTGCTGTCGTGTCCGCTTCAGTCACGACATTTGTACCATATCAATTTGCATTCATTTTGGCAACACTTGTTCAACTGATTCATACCAGCTTAATTCCAAAGCTATATCCTGGTAATCATCAGTTTTATGGACTCAATGAGCACGTGACGATTTTATTTCTTTTCAACACCTTTATAAATGCTCCGATAGTGATTGTCTGGGTACACAATTTGGCCCTGACAAGCACAATTCATTTTACGACTCACCATAACCTGCTTTCGGTCTTGCCGTCAATTCTTTTGGTAGAGAATATCTATACCGGAAACATGCTACCAAAGATGAACCCTTTACAGCGGGTGGTTACATTCGTCTTATTAGCATACTATTTCCTATATATCATTCTTTACGGAGTCTTGCACACTTTCATGCTCCATCACTTGGTTAATATTTTTGCGGGGTGGCTTTTGGTGGTGTACCTTGACGACCCGAACACCCGGCATAGAATTGTAACTAAGAAAGATTAGCTTAGAAATTTAATCAAGATTTACCACTGTATTCATTGTTTACGCATTTACATATATTACGCATAATTCCGGCAGGACGATATTCGAGGAATTATTCTATACTTTAGTACGCATTGTTAAAAAGTATGCATAGGCGCACGGCTAGAAAAGTACCTATGTACAGTTATGTTCCGCACGGTCGCGTCTTCATACAGTCTTCATACCAATCCAAGCCACAAATTCAGCGCACTCTAGTCTATCTATAACGTGCAATTTGAACGTATTCCAAAAATAATTCCGGACCTATCCTGTCATTAGCCATACCCTGCGAACGTGGATGCGGCTGAAAACGTGTACCTCGGAACGCCGGTTTGCCGGCGTCAGAAAAGAGACGGCAAAAAGGCTGGCCCATCAAATCAAGATTCAGTTTGGTTCATAAACCTGTTAAAGAGAAGGAGCAATTACAGTACACTTTTACACACGACTGGTTGTTATTGAAGAATAGTCAAGAAACCAGTTCATACATTGAAGCAACTATCAACCTTTTATGCGAAATACAACTTTGACCGCCGAGTATCAAACAACACAAGACCAACCAACAACCAGTACTGAGAGCAACACCGAGAGCGTTACTTATACAAAGTTCAAACAAAATGGAACAGTTCCAGGACTATACTACTCCGGGAAATCTCAATCTTCGTTTCTTGAAGATGATGATGGGCTGTTAAAGGAGGAAACTACTTCAAACCGTGCCTCGACTTTACCACCAGAGGTTTTGATTGAAATTTTCAGCCATTTGCCACCGGCTATTTTGGATTCATGCGCGTTAGTATGTCGACATTGGCATGAAGTTTTAAGCAATGATGCGTCATGGAGAGCGTCGTTTGAACGCATCTTTCAGAGCAAGAGATTTAATCGAGTCACATCCAGTTTGAAGTGGCGAACCGAGCTTGTGTCAAGATTAGATTACATCCACAAATGGAGAAAAGGTACAATGAAAAATGTTTCGTTCAACGGGCAAATACGTGAGATCTCCAACGTTTTCCCGGATCTGAGCTCCTGTAGGGTGGTTCTATTTTCTACAGCCTTCGGGGCTGGAGTTATTGCTGATCCCACAAAGGGAAAGCTGGCTACGCCAAGGATCTTCACCGAAAAAAGTATGATGTTGAGCAGTGACTTGATTTGTGTGGACGGATCAAGGTTTGGCCTGGTTTATGGTATGGCAGATGGGAAAGTTTGCTGTCTGTTGTTTTCGCAGGAAACCAGAATTCATGATTATGTTGTGATGAAGAACTATAGACATGAAGGACAGGTTTCTGCAGTATGGATTAATAAGACGGAATCGCCAAGGGACAATAATAATGAAAAGAGACAATTCTTTGGAGCGCTATCCGGGGATATGCATGGAACATTGGTGTCTTGGGATTTAGAGGAAGGACAGTTTATCTGCCAGTATTCATTGCCGTCTGAAGAGCCCATAATCCACATTAAATGTGATCATATCCGGAATAAGATTGTCGTTGCCACACAAACGGGTGGGATTTACGCTCTGTTCTATCCGGATGGTGGATTTATCAAAATCGGACAGTTTCCTCTTAACACGGGGAGTAGCAATCTGTCATTTTTTGAGGTTGATTTCATGGCCGAGTATGTGGTTTATGCCAATCAGCAAGGCATTTATCGGTTCAAACTGACAGATGATAAGGAAGAAATGGAACGTGCTGAATTCCTAATGAAGGGCGACGTGGTCACCGTTGCTATGGATAACACAATTGTCAGTGAAGCTGGTGCTAATAAAGACACACCAGGAAGAAACAATCGCTATTTGGCGGCGTCTACAGACAAAGATTTGATTTATGTTTGGGTCCTTCAAAATGAGGCTGTCTACGATGAACAGCACAAACTTGCTGTCAACCCACTTCGTATCAGTCCCTCTCCGTTCCAAGTTGAAATCCCGCATTTACCAAGTGTCACTGCAATAGCGTTGAACTCTCTAGTTCTTCTCGTTGGTGCATACAATGGTGTAACGATTGCGTATGAGCTGCTTACTGGAGAGTTTTTGCGTATTGTATCAACGAGATTTTCCAAACGAGCGCTTAACCTTCGCACAAACCCTAATTTTGGAGCTCCAGGGTTGTTTCCAATTTCCAAACTTGAAATTGATCCTGACCCGGCCAATTCTCATGGTATTATTGTGGTGGGCTCAGCTGTGCAATACTTTGATTTAGGAGCAAACATTGACCCAAAAAAGAAGCTAGGTGTTTATAAAAAGCGAAGGGGTGGCCCCGTGTTCAGTGAGGCCACGGTTAATCGAAATGAAATCAATAGGAATATTGAGTCTGATTTAGAGCTCATGAGACTTGAGGATGAAGAAGTCCAACAGGTCAGAGAACAAAACCAGCGTTTGCATGAAATGTATAACAATGAGGAGCTCTCTGAAGAAGACCAACTGGAATATGCAATGATGCTGAGCCGAGAGACAGAGGAGCAACAGCCACCTAGTCGGCCATTCGACAACGACGAAGATGCCGAATTGAAACGAGCAATTGAAATGTCCCTTGCTGACGAGAGCCCGTCTGCAGAGTCTTATGGGCATCATGAAGCAGAAGAAGAAGACGACGAAGAGGTCAAACAAGCAATGAGATTGTCTCTTCAGCAAGAACAAGAGTCACAGCCATCTTCGTCCAGCCAACATGCGGAGTTGGAAGGTATTGAAGATGAAGACTTGAAACGTGCCATATTACTTTCTTTACAACAATCTTAATAAATTAATTCAATAATGCTGGCTTTGCGGGAAAATATCTGAACATAATTACAGTTTTCAAAAATCCAGATGAGTTCGCTCAGATTCTGTATAGCACAAATAGCTTAATGGGAAAAGGCGATTACTGTAATCGAACACCCCTAGTAGGCTTTTTATCTTCAGAAGACTCGAAAATAGGCGTAGCTTCGAGCTCTCGTTCTTCAGCCATTCGTTGTAATTTCTTTTCAATTTTGGCCTTACCAGGTCCACGACCGTGGAACTGGTGCGAAAGATGTTTGTATGCTTCCTTGGTGGTCAATTCTCGACCCATTTCATCATTATACGACAAGTTAACTTCAGGCCTGTAGTTCTGGAAAAGCCGTTGCATTTCTTCTGCATATCCCGCCTCCCATTTGCGATTCTCTTCTTCATTATACCGCTCTCGTTCTTTTTGCGTCCAACCGTCAAATTTCCCACTTAAGCGTTCTTCTTCCCGTTTGCGTTGACGTTCAACTTCCCGCCTCATGCGCTCCTTCCTGATTTTCTCAACAAGCTGTTCTTGTTCCTTGCGGTGTTTGTCGTGTTCTGTCTCTGTTTCGTCTTTTTTCTTCAAGACACCGCGGGATTGCAAGAGTTTGAGGGCATTACCCATTCCTCCAGAGATCGTCATGGATTCGTCCATGGAAGGTGCAACAACTGGTGTTTTTTCATTTTTGTCCGCACTATCAACATCATTATTTTGGTTAGCCGAAAGCGGGAGTTCATTCTCAGCCTTCGTGGCTGCTTCAAGCTCCATTTTTGCGTTTTCTTCGTCTTGTGGTTCGTCTTGTTGTTTGGTCCTAACTTTGTGAGTGATAGTCGTCAAGAATTCATCCGTACCACCGATGATCATTCCACCTTCTTCCTCCGGATTTGTTCCATTCGATTCCTCATTCTCTCGTAAAATTTCATCAGCCAAATCTTCAGCTTTTTTCTTCTTTGAAGACTTTTGAGCTTTTCGCCTACTTAAGCTAAGCATATTTTGGAGTTGTGCATCGTCCTCTTCCTCATCTTCCGAATAATCTAGCATTTTAATATCTTTTTTCTCTTCTTCCTCTTCCTCCTCCTTTATTCGTTTACGCTTTTTAGTCTTGTCTGCGGCCTTTTTCTTCTTTTTGAACTTTACAGGCTTAGCTTCTTGGTAATCAGACGACCCATTTGCCCCACTGATACCGATATCCTCAAAGTCTATAGAGTCTCTGACAGTGCCTGTAGTCACTTTATTAATGTCATCCGGCTTTTTACCCGCACTAGAAATAGTAGCAGATCCATCAAGAACAAAAAACCCATCTCCGTTCTCTTCATCATCCTCAAATTGATCATCATCGTAGGACTTGTACTTTTTGCTCAACCCCTTTTTGTTTCGTCTATTTTCTTCCATATTTTCCTTATCAACTAAAGTCTCTGCAACTAACTCGTCTTCATTTTCCTCATCCAACACAGAGGAATCCTTCAACGTCAGCACTGTATCTCGCGTTAGACCTTGCAAATCGCTTAGTTTATGTGCCACTTTAAGTCCGCTTAGATCCTTTGCTGAATAATCTTCTTTTGGCTCCTCCTCATCTGGGATGCTACTAATCTTGGGCTTATTTTTGCGGATATTCTTCAAAAATGATCTAGTGGAGGTCGTTTGACCATCACCTTCCCCCAATCCTTTTCCTTCTAATCGTACATTACGTTTCTTTTTTTCGTCTGCTAGTTCTTGTTGTCGTTCCTTCTCTTTTTCTTTTTTGACGGCACTTTCGCGCTCATATTTCTGCTTCCAATTCTGAGCAGCAACCTCATCTTGTGATGCAGTACTGCTCAAGGTGCTCGAATCCACTGGGATTGGTGCCAGGCCTAGGGACGCTCGGATCTTATTGCTCTCCTCTAATGATATGCTTTCACGCCGACCCTGCTCTTCAACCGGCGGTGACTTATCTTTGGCGTCTGTGCTCTCTGAACTTTCATCGGGGGCTGGAATCAAAGGAAGACCCAGAGACTCTCTAATCTTATTTGTCTCTTCAAGAGATATCGAACTCTCGTCCATTGTTGATCAGGTTTACGTCTTGTGTTGAGTCCGATAACGATGATCCGGGATTTTTTAGTCGTTTGGGATATCCGAACGCCGAACACACGCATTTTAAAAAAAATCCGCTTTTTCGAAGGATGCGGAGAAACTGTGGCGGGTGGCTACATTGACGTTTCTGCTGGTCGAAACTAAAATAGCGCCGTTAGTATTTAATGTTATAGCAGTTCAGTCGTTTAGGGTAAATATCAAGTGACTAAAAGAACCTGTCCATACACTTTTGTAATTCTAGTCCCGATTAAACTTGTGGCCACTACGTTAATGAGAGTCGGTGAAATTCTGCACCAAGCCTCCCACTAACTGTTTATACAGAGTTTTTGGTCTAAGTGAGCTATTGCAGTATTTAAATAAAACCTGACCATATAGCCATAACTGCGTCGAGGATCATCGCAGAGTGTACGCCGTTAGTATGTGTATGATTTCGACGTCCCATTCGTACATGTCAGCCCCAGATAAGTCTGAAGGTGGACGGGCTTTCAACCTATGTGACTTTGTATCCTGCAAAAATTGTGTTGAGTCCATCTATGGCATAGCTGATATTTAATCAGTGCTACTAAGAGTGACTACCAAAAAAAGCGAAAACGAAAATATAACAACGATATTGTACTTTCTCCGAAGCTCCTTACGATGTGCCCAAGTATGGCCGTCACTCGCGCTATATAAATTTGTTTATCGGTTAGAAGACTTGACAGGCGAATTGTGGCTTTGGCTCATCAGAAAAGGGATTAGCAGTGTGGTAAATATGCAAAGGGGTGCTGTTCAATGAAAGGAATTTGGTCTGCTAGCACGTGAATCCTTTCATATACTAAACCCCGCCGTAGTACCAACTAGAAATTACGCATAGCTGTTCCAGAGCTTTCCAATTACTTTCATTAGCACTCCTTCATTAAGAAGACAATGATGGGCTAATTTGGTATCCCACTCATAACCTTCGTCCACCGTTACACAGTCAACTGTTCTGCCCCGCAATTTAATAATACAGCAGGTGACGCCATTCCAGAAAAATACCGTTATGCATATTCATCATGTCGGTCTTGTCCAATACGAGCTCTTCGATAACGGAAACCGAGTCCCGACAACATACGATGTCTCGAAAAGCATAGTTGACGTAACCATCACTGGCAAACCGCACTCGCATATAGTCAAATGTAAGGTTTCCACGCTCACTCCAGGTTCTTAAGTCGTCACAGCTTCACATAGTCAAAGAAAAAAAAAAAAGTCTGATCTCGTACCGCGGCCGAGTCGGATTAATGTGTCAACGTTAATTGGTGATCGACCTCAATTCGTCCCAATTCGAGAACCGGTTTTGAAAAAAAAGCGGGGCAAAGCCAGATTAGCCGCCCAGCAGCGATCAGATTCCGCGATTCGGAAGAGCCAAGACCCGGTTTGAGTTTACATGCACCCGATGTGGGGGGAAAAGCGAGGTCGAGTGATATAAAAAAAAATGTTACGACGTCTTTTTTCAAGTCTGAAAATCCCGAGGCGTCAACATGCCAAAAAGTATTAGCGAGTACCAGGAGTATAATGTGGAAGAACAGGTTGGAGACTACTTCGCCAAGCAGAGAGAGGCCGAGCAGAACAATGATATCAAGTATAGAACGTGTTCCTGGAAGAAGACGACTGCGCTTCTAGGCACAGAATACATTTGTTTGGCTGCTATGAGTTTCCCCACTTCGTATGCGACTTTGGGAATTATACCGGCATTGATCATTTCATTGGTGGTTTGTGCACTTACAATATATTCCTCACTAATTCTATGGAAGTTCTGCATGCGACATCCGCATATTAAAGATATGTGTGATGCCGGACAAGTAATCTTTGGCAACAAACGTTGGGGATGGTACTTCACAGCGGTGATGTTTGTGATTAACAACTTTTTCATCCAAGGAACCCATGTGTTGACGGGTGCTACCTATTTGAACACAATGACTAGTCATTCGATGTGTACAGTTATTTATGCTGTCATTGTGTCCCTCATTTGCTTTGTTTTCTCCATCCCACGAACATTTTCGGCGTTATCATGGCTTGCAATGTTTGCTGCTAGCACGATGTTTATTGCTTTTCTTCTGGGGATCATTTTTGCAGGGATTGAAGATTCCCCCGGGCACTATGATCCCAAAGTTCCTGTCAGCTGGAGCCTGTGGCCGCAAGAAGGAACCACTTTCGTTGAAGCAGTCAATGCTTGTCTCAACATTATCTTTTTGTTCGCAGGTCAGGTCACTTTTCCATCGTTCATTGCGGAAATGGAAAATCCACGAGATTTCCCCAAAGCGCTCTATATCACGTTTATTTTCTCCAGCATTGTCTATGCACTCTTGGGTGCTATAATGTACGTCTATGTTGGCAGCGACTACCTCGTGTCACCAGCATTGGGGTCGCTAAATACCCTTTACACCAAGATTGCCTTCTCATTCACCATTCCAACTATTGTTATATTGGGCGTGATTTTTTCCTCTGTTACTGCCAGGTTCATCTTTTTCAGAGTCTTCAGAGAAAGCGAGCATCTCATTTCTCACACGGTGAAAGGGTGGTTGTCTTGGATTGCCCTTGTTTTTGGCACTTGGGTCCTTGCCTTTATTGTGGCCGAGGCCATTCCAATTTTTAACGACCTGTTGTCCCTAATGTCCTCCTTGTTCAGCTGCTGGTTCGGCTTTTTATTTTGGGGAATTGCCTATTTCCAAATGAAAACTGCAGACCTGGGATGGGGCTGGTGGAAACAGCCATTGACTCTTGTTCAATATACACACATCCTTACTAACATTATTCTAATTGGAGTGGGACTGTTCCTACTGGGCCCAGGGACGTATGCGACCGTCATGAGTATTATTATCGAGTTTCAGGAGGGTACAATTGGTGGTGCCTTTTCCTGCGCGAGTAACGGTTTATAATGACTATATTTAATTGTACCATCTAATTGACCTGAATGCAAAATAATCGTTGGTTAGATCTTAGAATTCGGAATACTGTAAGAGGAAATCACAGATTCATGCAATAGTTAATTTCTGGACAACATTTCTAGGTGCAGATGCAGAACTAGTCGAATTGTCTTTGATCATGACATTTATTTTAGCAGTTGTCATTTTGTAATCTTTCAAGAGTATCTGTGCAGCTTGGTTGGCTATTAGACTTTGGACTACCGAATGGGACTCAAAAACATCCATCCGGTAGCAGCCAAACTTTGTGTCGTAAATTGGTTTGACGCGATCAATCTGACAATATAAAATTGGAACGTCTGTCGTTTGAAATTGAGCAAATCCTTGTTTTGTAATAGCTGATGGCGCGGCCACAACTAATAGCGTTCGGCCTTCTTCCTCGCTCTTGGAGATGTGATACGAATGAACACCTTCCATTTCTCGGAATAATCGTGCTCCGGTCTTTGCCATTGACGCCTTGCATTGTACGAGAATTGTCAAGGGGTCTTTGTTTTTGGTCTTTTCGATATTCCACGCTCCCATCAGATCAATCCCATTGTCGCCAGTACCACCACAACGCGTTAGAGGCTGTATTCCTACCAGTTTATGTAGCGCATGCTGAACAGTGTATTCATACAATAGACCCTTGTAATATGTGGATTCTGTAGCCACTTTTTCATTCTGGAGAAATTTGAAAAACGATTCCAAATCATGGTGTTTGGGTGCATTAGTCGTTTTACTGGCAAATCTGCATCGTATCAGAGAAGGAGACACACTTCTCCACAGGTTCTTATTGACACAGGGTATTTTTAAAGGACTATTCATGGTTTTATGCATAGGAGTGGAGTTGGCATTAAAATTACACGAGGTTTTTGGGGGTTTCCAATTAACGCGTCTCTATCAACGCGTTTGCGGAGACACAGTGCTCTCCGGCTATTTTGTACTAATACTACTACTGGCCAAGGACCTAATTGACTTGCTTAATTTGTATCCATATTCATTTCTTTGATCGGACTGGTTGTATGTCATACACATTTGCAATGGTACGACCACCGCGATCCGGATGGTATTCAGAATAGCCACGCATTTCCTTACATACTCAACTAGCGTATATATCGGAGCATTATCGGCTCTAAAGATCTCCGACGATACTTTCATCGAGCTCACAAATACACGATTTTATCGATTCTAAAGCGCCTGTGCAGAAAAAATTCAAGAAATTATCCGTTAGTACCGTTAGTCGTGCGGCTGATATTAACTTTCCTAACGCGCACGCGCGCACAGCCCTCAGCGGCGTTTGGTTAAAACCGAGATCTGTCAACAGGCCCCAAAGTGGCACTACAGATACGATCATGGCAGACCTGGAAGAATCCACGACTTCGCTAGGGCCGAATAGTGGCGATGGTAGCACTTTTGTTCCTGCTCATGAAACAGCCCGAGAGCTGGAGAACATGGTTGTAAACATGGTCAGCAAGATAGACGAGGTCCAAAGTGAACTTACCAAGAAACGTAAGTGCTATTTTTTTATCATTACCATTTAATGCTAGGATATGTGCTAATAACCTCAGTCGACGATGTGGATGCACAAATTGACAAATTAGAGCAAGCCGTGGAGAACCCAAATCCACAGAGATCTGGATCGCTTTCTGAGCCAAAGAGTAATGAGTAAATATTTATTAGTTAACATGCTTTGATAATTTTGTTATTGGCTTTTTGTATATACTCATAGTCGATTACTCTAATGCTGCCGCCATTTGTAGCCCGAATGGTAACGTAAACCGTCCTGTCGGCCGCACTAACGTAGTCTCAATTACCTAAGAAACACTTTTTTAATTCCATTTGAGCGTCATAAGTACGTATGCCATTGTAATAGTTCAAATTTCTTCAGCCAAAAAAGCCTTATTCGAGTTCTATTCCATTCTTCTATTAAGATTCGGGTACCCGGGTTAGGGTTTGGTCACCCACCTTGTACACCTGTGAGTGAGGATTTTGGCGTTAGACACAACCGAAGATATCCCCGACAGTTGGACATATACGATGGCGGAAGGCAAGAAGAAGAGCAAGAATCAGCTTAGACGTGAGCGGGCAAAGGCGAAGAAGCTTGCCGAGCGGGAGGGTAGTGTTGAAAAAAGTAACACAAAAGAAGCCTCCCAGATCAATGGCACAACCAAGAAAGCGGAAGACGATTATGTGAACGATGAATCTCAAGCTGCTGAACAAGTGGATATAGCAGAAGATGATGACATGGACCAGATCCTGGAAAACCCACAGTTTGCACAATACAGAAACATCATGGATAAGTTCCACACAGAAGAAAGCCGATCTAAACAGGATACTGGCGAAGAACAGGAACAAATTTTCTACAGCGATAATGAAAGTGATGAAGATAATGATGATAATGACACGGAGATGAAGGATACACGACTTAGTAATAAAAAGGCTCGAAAGTTGCAAAAGCCCGGGTTGGCTGAATTAAAGGCTTATGCTCCACGCCCGGATTTAGTCGAATGGTATGATGCTGACGCCCCAGACCCGAAATTGGTCGTTCAATTGAAGGCAGCGCGAGGAGCTGTTCCTGTTCCAGAGCATTGGCTCCATAAGCGAGATTATTTATCAGGAAAGCGGGGTATAAAAAAGGCTCCCTTCGACCTTCCAGAATATATCAAAGTAACCGGGATTATGGATATGAGAGATGCCTTGAAAGAGGACGATTCGACATTGCGACAAAAGATGCGAGAACGTGTCCAGCCAAAAATGGGCCAATTAGATGTGGACTATCAAAAATTGCATGATGCGTTTTTCAAGTTTCAGACAAAACCACGGCTTTTCCATTATGGGGAAGTTTATTATGAGGGCAAAGAGTATGAGTCTGACTACAGTAAATTCCGACCAGGAAAGCTGTCTGATAAGTTAATTGAGGCATTGAACATTCCGCCTAACGCCCCTCCCCCTTATTTATTAAATATGCAAAGATATGGGCCACCACCCAGCTACCCTGGACTGAAAATACCTGGACTCAACGCACCGATCCCGTCAGGAGCCCAATGGGGTTTCCAACCAGGCGGATATGGTAGACCGCCATTGGACGAACGCGGTGTACCACTGTATGGTGATGTTTATGGTGTCTCTGGAAATAATTCAAAGAACTCAGCCACATTGGGCATCCAACCAGAACGCAACCGATGGGGCGAATTGATCGAAGAAGAGGAGGAGGAGGAAGGATCTGAGGAAGAAGAGGAAGAAGGGCAAGACTCTGACGAACAAATGGAGGAAAATTCAGAAGATGATGAAAAACCTGTATATATTGAGCAAGAAGAGGCGGAGCCGGCCGAACGGGAACAGCCAATTGAACTCCGAAAAACAACGCGTGTGGAGAAGGATTCGGATTCTGATGACGGTGACCCGAAGCAACTCTATCAGGTTCTTGAATCCAAAGAAACATCTTCTGAAGGGTTCTTTGGTGCTGGACGGAAATATGAAATTCCTCAACAAGAACAGCCTCGGAAACGTCGGCGATTTGAGGAACCACAGGGGCCAACCAGAGAAACTTTAGAAAGTGATATTGATAACCTAATTCAATCCACCGCTGCTAACAAGAAGAAACAAAGTTAGCATATTTTTGTATTTTAATTTAACATGCTCGTGTGAGTATTGTAGTAACTCCCTGCCGGCCGACTTCTTTTCCAGAAAAGAATCAAAAGCGTTCCAGTAGTACCAGACTTCAAACAATGCGTTGGCCTCCATCTACGCATACGCAAAAAAATTAAAAATGACAGCGCCCATAAAACAATATATATATATTAATTATTTCTTTTTTTTGTTTTGCTTGGAACTGTTTCCAGTGGAGGATTTATTGGCCATGTACGACGCCATGTCAAAGTTTTGGACCTTCTCCATAGGATTCGGCTGTTGCGACTGCTGTTCCTGGAGCTGCTTTATCATTTCTGGGTCCATGTTTGCGGTCATTTTTGGTAAAACAAAAACGATGACAAGTGAAACCAAACTCATCAGCATCATTGGGTTCTTGAGCATTTGGAAGACCGAAAACTCCTCACGTTCGAAGATATATTGGGCCTGTCGAACTGGAGTGATTGATAGAGGATGAGATTGACTAGGGCCAAGATCTTTGTTGAAATCGTGGCCATAAAGGATTTTATACACTTTGATTTCCTCTTCATCAGCATCATCAGTGATATCAACCCGATAATCCGAGTCAAATAGGTAATCAATTGATTCAATTTCGAGCAAATACTTCCCAGCTGTCAGCCCGGGAAAGCTGAAATATCCGTCTGACTTTAGATACCCGCTTATAGGCGATGCCAAGTTGTTCTTGTTTGTTAAAGTCAACTGTGTTGTGGTAAGGTCGAAGCTGGACAGCGGCCCTTCAACATCCAAACGGCCTTTCAGAGTGTGTGCAAAGGCCAGGCTGACCAACAGAGCCCATACTGTTATTATCTTCATCTTTGAGCCTTTTCGAGTGGAAGCGAAGTTGTTCGCTCGGTCGCGGAATAAACCCATCGGCTCAAGTTTCCCGGTGGGCCACACTTGCGAATGTTGATCACAGCATTTCAGGATAAAAATAAAACCATACGATGCGCAGTTGTAATGGATTTGGCAGGGAAAGCACAAGTTCCATAACTGAAAAAGTATGATCGTAATGTGCGCGACGAAAATGCAAATACTTTCCCAGGGCTCAGTGAAGTTACCTGTCAACATCCCGTAAGAATCGAAAGTAGCGTAATGCGTTAATTGGCTCCACTCTAGGGCCCCTCACGCGAATCTGATTAAACAAACTGTATTTTATATTGGAGTAATGCTTCTTACTGCATCAGTACCTTTCATAATTACCGCAGTTTTGAATTGGTTTCAAAATATTGAACAAAACAGTATCAATATGCGTAGCAGGAACATTAGGGGGACCTTTACGCGTACGCATGGTGGCTCACACCTGGAAAAGCTGCTTCGGGTACTTTGCATTTATGCATAAGCGTAAGTCAATTCGTACCGGGGCATATCAAAGTCATTTTTGCAATAAACATTTCTTGGCTATACAAAAACACATTATTAAACTATAAATTTTTAAATATTACCCTTACAGCTGAACGCACCAGCAGAATGGGAACCTGGAGCATAAGCTGCTTTCAACTGAAGAGCCGATGCGTAAATTCCCAAAATTGCGGTAGTTAGAGCAGCAAGGAAGAAAATGAAATGGAAGAGGTGAAGGTACCATTTCTTCTTGAGTCCACGAATCCATCTCGAAGGCTGCTTCCAGCTATCGATTCTGTTAGTGACTTTGTTAACTGGATCGTAAGGGCCGTCACCCTCCATGGCATCAATTTGGACATCCAATCCCATTGCAATCAATGGTGGGAACGTATAGGTGAATTGTAGAATACAGACAGCACCAACAAGACCAGTCAAGGTCGAGAACTGAGGAATTGCTGATGCAATCACATAACAAAGACCCCAGTAGAAAATAACCATAGGAACCCAAACGATTTTGCCTGCTTTGGTGTTCAAATCTGGAGCTTTGAAAAGCTTTCGGAACACAGTGTTATAAGCGACTTTGATACCCACGTTTCCATAAAGACCAGCGGCAATGAGTGCACTCACCAAACTGATAATGTTAAGAGCGGTCTGCCAGCCATAGTTATTAATTCCTTGATTCGCTGGATTTACCACGAACTGGCCCTGTTGTGAATAGACAAACAATCCGTAAAGGAGATACACAAAGAAAATAATGGACTGAGCACAGAGCATTCCTTTCCAAAAATCCCATGGGCGTCGCATTTCGGCCATGAACTCAACAAACATCATTGCGCCACCGTATGCATAGACAATGTTCATGGAGGCTTGGAGTTGTAGACTGAACTTTCCACCAGTACCTTGGATGATAACCTGGGTGAGAATTGGGCCCTTTTCGACACCGTTTTGTGCAAGAGCAGCGTCAAAGTTTGGAACCCCATGAGCGACGATCCCCATGGTTGCGAAACAAATAAACAAGTTCATGTAAATGGCCAAACTGGACAAGAAACCGAATTTTTGCAAGGTACGAATCTGACCGATAATCATGCCAGCCAAACTCCAGACAACGACTAGCACGGTAAAGCACACTTTCTTTTTTGCAATTTGGTACAGGCCCTGACCATTGCCGAGAATAATGACGGAGACGTTACAGAGCAATTGAATGATTTGAAGGAAATCCACGCCATACCTGATTTTTTTGCCATAAATGCGGCCCACCATATCGCCGTAATTCTTCAATGGATAGACAAGAGAGTCAGTTTTGAGGAATACCCTCCACAAGACGTAGCCAGTGTATGCGGCAGCAATACCCAAAAGGAAATACAATAGAGCACCTGGAACGAATCCCAATTGAGAAATAGCATAGGGTGCCGATGACGGACCCAAAATATCAGTAGTGATGAGGTAAAAAACTGAAACCCACGACGCATTTCGCAGGACTCGATTAGCCGTTTGAGCTTCAACGGCAAATCCATCTTCTGGAGTTTGATCGACGTTTTTCTTGTCAGAATCGACAACAATACTTTCGGGAGAATTGCTCTGCTCAGTTGCTGTTGCCCCATTTTTTTTGTCTTTTCGGCTCTTGATGAAATGAGCGATAGCGCCAACAATTGGAATGGTGGCAGCCTTACTCCCAGCCCCATAGCCGGGCTGATTTTCTTGTTCTCTCTGGAGCTGAGCTTGGTAGACAAACTCTTCTAGAGGAATGTTGTAATAGTTTTCATCATCGTCGTCATGTTGGATATGAGAAACCGGGTCCACCTCGTACACAATTTGTTCCTTACTCATGATCACTAAGCAGCAAGCCTTGAGGAGATTGAAAAAAAAAAAAAAAAGAAGCAGAATAGGTGCGTATTATAAAGTCATCCTGAATGACCTCGGGCGGTTCTCTCTTCCGCTTATCCACGGGTAGCTGAGCGGGGTCAAGCCATAGATCTACGGTGACATGGTCTAAAACAACACACGCCAGCTTCCCCACTTGATATGACAGGGTTTCACAAAACGAGGTATTTCCCACAGATTAATAGCATGAAAAAAGTTTCACTTGCTTTTTTTTAAAAAAAAAAAAAAAAAAAAAAAAAATGGTGAAATAACTCCGTTGCCATATGAGCTACGACCCCTCAACGTTTTTTTCAAGCGTTGATCGCTAGCCCCGTCGGAATTATCTATTCCACATCCGCAGCTATTGGCCGGTGTAACTTTAACCCTCAGTCAGTAGTAGGGGCTAGCCAACCACATGTTGACGATGACGGAAAGAGTCGGAACTTTGGTATCTCGGTACGATAGCAATTAAATCAGTTGAATTCAACCTACCTGGAATAGCCAAATCACCGGCTGATTGAGATACACATCGCCAGTAGCCAATCATATGCTGATCGAAACTGTCGGATCAACAATGCGGCATCAAAGCAAATCTCCAAAATGTGTGTGCGCTGATCCGATAAAGAGCAAAAAATTTGGGGTGTGGGACCAAATTGTGAGACAAAGACCAAACTTGGCTTTACTTGGCTTTTTTTTTTTCTTTTTTGTCGCCGTTAACGTTGGGGATGACGTGGGGTCGGACAACGGCGAGACACCCGGTGGAGCTATCTGCGGGTGATGATAGTCGATGATGCCGTTGAGGAGTAAGAAAAAAAAAAAAAAAAAGGAGGCTGTGGTACAGTGTGGGGAAATCACCGGGTAATGTTTAGCTAAAAAGCGGAGATGGTGGTTTAATTTAGGCTTTCGACGGGATTGCACCAGTCACCCAGAGGAATGGACCCGTCTGCTGAAGCGCCCTTTGGTGATGGTTTTAGCGATCTTTTCCAGAAACAGGTCTAGGTGGAGCATGTTGGGAGCGGATGCGTGCAGCCGGCAGGAAGATTACGGTGGGTTCGCTGGCCAATGAGATGTGCGGATGGCGTATCTCCTGTTTTACATGTGCATGACGATATTCTGACGTTATTGCAATGCTGCGAGATGAGTAATCATTTGGCCAGTCGTATGGTTCGATGAGGTCGAAGGGATTAACATTTTCAAATTGGCTAGGTCTGCTGGATGCTGAGATCTTCGGTGCGGATATGTACGTGCACTAGTTGAGCCGGTTTCGGCCAGGCCCTTGTTCTGGATTAATAATCGGGGGGAGCCGGGTGCACGTGGGTATACCGTGAACACCACGTTATAGCTACACGGTGAGAATGGCAGCATCTGGAGGCAAGCTGTTCTAAAAAGTGACCATTACGTTTAAAACCAGCTGTGGGTTTTATTTGTTCTCAAGTAGTTGGTATGAGCATAGCATGCTTATTCTTCCCGTATTAACACCATCCACGTTATGCGTGCGGCAGGGCTTCGTGGAGTTTTTCGTGTAAACACGCTGGGAATCCTACATATTTATATGCATCTGAGATAAAGTGTAGCTATGTCTAACTATGAGTAATGCATAATCATAGGATCGATAATGCGGATAAATTTCAGCCTTCCGGGGAAATGAGTAAGATCTCATTCGTATGGCTCTTTAAACGGGAAGATCTACAGGGTTCCGAGCAAACGGTTACTCGTATGCGTGTGCATATGATCACGGCGTAGAACTGGAATATGTTCTATTCCTTTGCATATCTGTGATTGCGTCGTAGCTGTTTAGGCATAAAGCACGCTAATGAATCTTTGAACTGGTGCTTTTGCGCTTTTTGACAGAGGGCATAGCAGGGCAACTTCTTCTAAGGGGCGCTCATCTAAGGTAAATTGCATCATCCCGGAAACGTACCAGGCAATGGCAGATACGGCGCCGGGACATGGACGATTGAGCTGCGTTGTTGTTCGGGACGGTAAGCAATAGCAGTATAATAATACTTCTCCAGGGTTAATAAAGGGTCACTGCTATGTACAAGGTACAATACATATTTCTGTCAAAGGGCATCATCCTCTTCACAACATTGAAAACATTAAAAGGGCAGCAATTGGTGAAAACCCTTTCGTCTATCGAGAGTTGACCGGGCACAGTATGTATTAAACAACACTGTCGACATTCCTATAATCAGCAACTATGTTCACTTCGTTATGGACAAAAGCACGGCAACAGGGTAACTACACGATGCCTCAGAATCGCGCCAACACAGCCAGTGTTCGTCAACAACACTCCATACACGCCAAAGTTAATACATTGGCTTCTCCGTACCACAAACAACTACAAACAGTCCTATCTAGATCATTTACATTGTTGGTTGTCGCACTGCGAAATGCCAACAAAAAACGCCACAAATTTGTGGCAGTGGCGATCTACACTGAAGTTGTGTGATGGACAACCAAAATTTGGGGCACCGGTGATTCTGGCGATGCGGCGCGGGCGATGGAAAAAAGAATATATAAATGCGGTTAGCGTTCTTTCCAAACACAAGAAAGCTTATATTTATTATACCAAAACGGGTAGCGCTAACGTGATGGGAACGAAGCCACTACCGAGCCTGACTGATCTGAACGCTCTGGACCATGCTTTTGTGTCTGTGGCACGGGGGCTGAAGGAGATTATCAATTCTTGTCCACAGCTTGTGGATATTGACGTTGATAACGTGGATGAGAAAAAGGACGGTCAGCTAGCGGCAATATTGCGGTCCCCTCGCATGATGATGGCGAGACGAATTAAGGGGGCCTATGGGAATGGTCGCCTGTCCTTAATTGATCAAATCTTCGCCGCCCATCGCGGACTGCCACAAAAACTTGAGGCAGACTTGAGCACCGAGGATTTGGATGAGTTTATTACTGCCAATGGCGATGAAGATGAAGAAAGCACCATGTCAACTGCCACTGGGAATGCGTCAGAGGAGGAAGCGGAGAAGAATTGGCCGCCGCCCCTTCCTCCAATTTACAACAAGCGGATCCGCGACCAAGTGTTCACTCACAAATCGGTCGCTAAGAGAAAGTATTATCTCACTGAGACTGAACTGTTGCATGACCACAACGAACGGTTAGAGTTTTTGGGAGACTCTGTACTCAACTACACCGTCTCCGAAGTTGTGTTCAGCCGTTTCCCTGATCTCCCTGAAGGTGAACTCACTTCCATTCGATCTCATTTGGTCAAAAATGAAACCTTGTGGGAGTGGGCCACAATTTATGGATTGGATCGCGAGCTCAAGACTGAGTTTGATGTCATGACCGATGCCGACGGCAAAAAGTCAAAGCTCATCTCCGACGTAATGGAAGCATATATTGGGGGAGTTTGTCAAGACAACAAAAAGGGTCGGTCGACTATCCGCCGCTGGCTGCTGGATATGATTGAGCCATACGTCCAAGAGATTTCGGCACAGCGCAAGAAGATCAGGCCACCTAACAAGGAGGCCAAGAATGAGCTCTACGTCAAGATTGGGTCGATGGAAATGCGACCAGAATATGTTACTGTGATCGAAGGTGACAACCTCCACCCATTCACAGTCGAATGCCGTATGCTGGGCGAAACCATTGGCACTGGGGTCGGTCCAAACACCAAAGAAGCTGGCCTTCGGGCTGCAATGGAGGCGTTAGAGAATGATGCAGCGATTGAAAAATACGCTCAACTTAGACGGGAGACGCCCACCAACAACGGTTCCTTCCCCCACGGTGCGATTATTAATGATGAAAATCTTTCTGAAGGTACGAAGCGTCGAATCAGCGCAGGAGCTTCGGCAAGCGGACCGTCGAAAAAATCCAAAAAGAACAAGAATCAAGTTCTAACGTTGGAAAATTTGAAAGAAATGAAACGGAATATGGAATCCAAGGCGTCGTCTTCTAAGGATGTGCTCTACTCGTTCATTGGCTCCTCTGCATCTCGACCTAATTATGTATCTGAGCATGTTAACGGTGTTTATAAGACTACGGTATATATGAGGGATGAGTATCTTGGCGAAGGAACAGGGTCCACGAAAAAGCTTGCTGAGCAGAATGCGGCCTCAATGGCACTAGAGAATGAAGAGTTGATAATGAAATGGTCGGAATATAGAATTTAATATTTGCTAATGATTTATATAATTAAAAATAGTCGCAGCTGAGCACTTGTTGTGACATTCAGGCGGGGAATTGCTTCGTTTTACGGATCAGCTAGTATCTAGCAGGGGGATAAGCTGTTTCATAATATAAATATGCATACTCTTGTGGACTCCCCGGTGGGTTGAACAAGTCAGATCTATGTCCACAAGATTGTCCCACCAAAGCGAAACGATAATATCGGGGAAATTAAATGGCCTCAGCAAATGCTTGCCGAACATGCTCTAAATGAATCAAATGGGGACCGAAACAAAGGACTAGTTCGACGCACAAGTTGCGCCCAGGTCTCCAGTTCTCGACGAGATGCTGAAGAATGCGATACTGATACCCTGTCTCACTCCTTTCAAAGCGGACATCTGTCAATCTGATAATTCATTGAAGTGAAATACTTCGCACTCTTCCGTTCCTATCCCCGCATTCAATAAGTTGACATGCCCAAAGTGCATTTGTCCCGCCATCTCTCACGGACAATTGGGTGGATATTTTCACAGCTTGATTCAAGGTTCCGCATACTGTCCTCAACGAGAGCAAGTCGTGTAAGTTTTCCAACCAAAATGGTCGCAGATACCCAACCACACTTTGACAGGAAGAAATCTGGCCTTTACACCTTGGAAGTGCAGCAGAATTAGTGCTAAAGGTTGTATCGTGCAGTTATGCTGTATGTCAGTTTGTAGGGTAACTTCTCCAGCTCTCAAAATCGCGCTGTATAAACAAGGAATGGAGGTCATCTGTTTTAAAGCTCTACGGGACGTTTGAAGAAGAAAAAATCTCACTATCAATTGCTACTGTTCCGTCAATCCAAGCTGTCACTTCATCGCCAATACAAGCCCGAAAATCGTGTGATCGTTACCAAATGTAGCCATTTTCGATGATCATGGTATAATCAACCCCAGCGGATATGTGGATATGCCAGAGGCTGGACGTTCGCTCAACTACTATGTCACCAACGTATAATCGGTCATGTGCACATGAAATGACGTTCGTTGCTATTCGAGTGGGCGCAATTCTATCCTTCTCTGTCCATAAATTGTCTCCCATGTACGTTTCCTACCGTATTCAACCGGTTCCATGCGACTGATGCAAAAAGTCAAACCATTACAAGAATTAGACTAGTGATAGTCCCGCAAACCTTCCCTATTCGAGCTCAAGCAGTCAACGTGTCCTCACATGATTCCAGAAAATACGTGTGAACTATCTTTCAAGTACTTGTGTGTACCTGTACTGGTTGTTTCACTATAAAGCTGTGGCATTTATCTTGTTGGTATTTAATGCTTGACGTGTGGAACCGTCAGAATTGACCCAAACTGACGGTACCTTTCTTCAAACCTATGCACAATCCACACACAACGGACAGCACAATTATTCCGAGAAACCGCAAGGTTCTATAATTCGCCAAGCCAAAAGTTATGTCATCTTTTTTTCTTTCGTGCGGTCCCCACACGTTATTTTTGGAAATACCCATTTCGGGAGCCATCCGATCACCAGATAGGCACATGCGGCTGAACACAATATTTTCCAGGTACAGGGCCGATGTCTCAGAGGACCCTGAAGCGGAAATTAAAACGTCAATCGTGTCACTCCGCTAATGCAACATGAACGTCTTCCGCATTCGACTGAAGAGGGAATGTTAAAAGGACGATCAATGATCTATATTTAACACTGTCCAAGAATATATAAGATGACAAAGAAGTTTGCTTCTGTTTCTTCCATTCCTTTGCTATTAACAATAATGAAATTCCTTAGTACAACTCCTCTCGCTCTCCTGGCATCTGTTGCGTTGGCCAACGATCAGTTCCACCTCCGCATCTCATCGGATAGCGGCCTTGACGGGCAGTACCTTCGTGTCTACGACACTGGCCGCGGTGATGGAAACCAGTTAGCTTTTGTTGATCCCAATTACGACATGCCTTTCAGCATTGGTCATCAAAACACTCTCGACTACCACATGGCTGGAGGCGTCATCTGGACTGCTGAGCTGATCAAGGTAAATGATAATGACCAAGTGCAAAAGGCGCTCTCAATTGAAAGGGAGGGATCTCAACGTTACTACTACTTTGATGCCGACGGTAGGCTGTTCCACGACGGTGTGAACAACTGGTGGGCTTGCTATACCGGCGCTTCCCCGCCAGGAACTGATCTACCAGTGATCTACGGTTATGATAACGGGCACGATGGCACTGACGGCTGCTTCAAAGTCGAACTGAACAGGCAATGGGTTGAATGAAAGTTAAGATGTCCTTATCGTCTCTCTTTTTTCTTTTAGGTTCTTACTAATTTTACTTAACATGTCACTCCTTTAATAATTTACTTCCAATTTTTTTTTTTTTTTTTTCTTCCTGCTCGAAAAGGAAACATGGCATCACGTTTCATAGACCTGAACAAACCATTCGAAATTGAATCTCCATGAATTCGTGGAACCTGTAACATGAAGCGGGGTTTCTAAAAAAAAGCTCAAATGCGTTCTCCGCATTGTATCTTACGAAGATACGGCAATTCAACACAGGTCCATGTGATGGTTTCAAATCGCCATCCCAAGACAATGTTCTAGTTATACTTAAGGGGTGTAAAATTCTGCCAGCTTTCAGCCTTAATAAGTACGTTACATGTGCATAATCATCGTCAGTTGTCCAGGAACCGCAAAACTGGCCAACTGATAATGTATTTTCATGAAATAAATCTTCTCCCCACAGTTTGCACATCCTTGGCATATTGCACCGGAAACCTGTCCGGAGCCATTGGATAATTATCAGGAGCAATTTTCTGAACGCGGCAACCGTGTGTAGATCCTGAATCTAAATATAACTCCGATTCATTTATAAAAAGGGGCTCGTTCTTTCTCATTGATCCCGGTTTCCAACACGATTATCTGTTAAAATGAAATTCCTTACCTCTCTTTCTCTCTTCGCCTCTCTTGCCCTTGCTAGTGACCAATTCCATCTCAAGGTGACTTCTGATAGTGATCTTGACGGGCAGTATCTTCGTGTCTACGACACGGGCCGTGGTGACGGAAACCAGCTTGCGTTTGTAGATCCCAATTACGACATGCCTTTCAGCATTGGTCATGAAAACACTCTTGATTACCACATGGATGGTGGCGTCATCTGGACAGGTGAAATGATTCAAGTCAGTGGGAATGACCAAATCCAAAAGGCACTTTCTATTGAAAGAGAGGGGTCACAACGAGACTACTTCTTTGATGCCAATAACAAGTTGTACTACAATGGCGTCAATAACTGGTGGGCCTGCTATACAGGCGCTTCGCCTCCTGACACCGACCTTCCAGTCATCTACGGATACAACGATGGTACTGAAGGCACTGAAGGGTGCTTCAGAATCGAATTGGAAAGACAATGGGTTGATTGGTTGAAGGCTCATGGAAAAGCCCATTAAATATGTTTCCGTTGTAGCTTATATCGACCTTATTCACTCCTTTGATGATATAATTAATATGATATTATCTCCGTTATTAGGGGTACACTTACCCGCAAAGAGGAAATATGTTGACGTGAAAGGGTTTTACTCCTGTCATTTGAGACATGTGCCTTTTGTTTCTAGAAATGATCCGAGACAACTACACAAGTGGCTGATATCCGCAGATGATCGAATCGGCAACGGACAGGACGATCCAAATCTAATTTTAATCAGGGAGAGGTATAAAAGCTGTAAATATCGCTAGTCCTGACAGATGTCAATAATGAAATTAGTCACTTCTCTTTCACTTCTAGCTCCTCTTGCATGGGCCAACGACCAATTCTATCTCAGAACCTCCTCTGATGAAAGCAAAGTCGATGGCCAATTTGTTCGTCCTTACGACCAAGGACAGAACAATCAGCTTGTATTTGTCGACCCCAATTATGATATGCCATTCAGCATTGGTCAGCAAAACACGCTTGATTACCATATGGATGGCGGTGTCATTTGGACTGCAGATTTAGCTAGAGTCAGCAATGACATTTACCAAAGGGCACTGTTTATTGAAAAAGAGGGTTCCCAACGTTATTACTACTTTGACGCCGATGATAAATTGCTTGTTAACAGTACCAACAATTGGTGGGCCTGTTATACTGGTGTTTCTCCTCCAGGTACCGATTTACCCGTTGTGTATTCATATGATCGTGGGCACGATGGCACTGTCGGTTGTTTCAAAGTTGATTTGATCAGACAGTGGGTTGATGAGAGTTAGTTTGCTACACTTTGCTTTTTATGCTTTTTATCTTATTGTGTCCTTTCCTTATCTTATTATATTGTGTTGTGTGCGTTTCTCACTCGGTTGCTTAGCCATAGCGGATAACCGCCTGTTGGCTAACCTGCTGGCGATGCGATTGTGAGGACTACTAACTCCGCTACGCCCATGCGGTTAAATTTGGCGGGTGACCAAACGATCTACGTACTGGGCCGCTCCGGAAGCCTAGACGCCGATCCAGATCTATATATAACGCAGCATTGAGACTATTTCTGTTGGCTAACCGGTGTATGATATCCTCCACCGGAGGTTAGGTTATAGGCATTTTAGGTAGTTTCGAATAAATAGCTTTTAACGATAGCACCATTATCTAAAGTAACAATAATAATAATAAATGTTTATTATCTAAAGTAACGAAACCGTTACGTGGCTGAATTACGTAATAGCTTACGTGATTCTCAAGTGTAGAGTACATAGCTAGAATCGCGATGGGCCAGTGTCGTTATTTGCATATTATCGTAACAATTATTATGCATTGCATATTGGAAAGGAATGGTGTACATGATAGTCCCACCAAATTATACATACCATCAACCGGCGTTTATGGCATAGATTTACTAGCGCCAATCCGCTACGACAAAGCATATCTGTGAAATTACTCGATTATTATTTTTTTACATTTTTTTTTTTTTCCATTTTCATTACAAAAATACAATAGCTATGTCAATTTTTAGAGGGTTGCTTCGGAATAAATTTCACCAGGTCCGGATTCATGAGTTTGACCTTTCTTAAATGCAACGGATGATTTGGCCATGGTAGTGGAGGAACGGGAGATTGGGTCAGTCAAGTAAAAGTCCTCGATAGGCTTGTGCAACTTCTTGTTAGCAGCAGTGGCAGATGCATTGGCATCAACAAGTTGATTCTTGATACCAAGTTCAGCGACAGTACACGGTTCGAGAATGTCGTGTGATAGTAAGTTCGGAGCGATTTCAGCGAGTCTTCCTCGAACTTCATAGACATCTTCATATGGCAGGGAAACGTTGAGGTATTCACCGACAGCTCTCAAAATCTTCCAGTCTTCACGAGCAACTCCTGGTGGGGCGATAGCGGCTCTAGTTATTTGAGCTCTACCTTCAGTATTAACATATGTGGCGGTCTTTTCGGTATATGCAGCACCTGGCAAGATCACATCAGCAAATGTAGCACCAGTGTCACCGTGATGGCCTTGATAAACAACGAATGCGTCGGTTGGAAGGTCTTGGGCCTTGATATCATCAGCTCCTAATAAGTAGACCATCTTTGGCTTGGTTTGAGCAACCTCAGCAGATGGGGCGGCGAAGCCAATATCATACGCACCGGCTCTAGATGCAGCTCGTTGAAGAATGTTGTAACCGTTCCATTCCTCGGTCAAGAAGTTGCCCTTGTTTTTGAGGACAAAGTCTCCGACAGTCTTGAAGATGGCCTGAGCATCTTCATTCTCACCAACGGCAGATCCGACAATGATTAATGGTCGCTTGGCCTTTGCGAGTTTGGCGCCAAATTCTCCATTCAGAGCAGCGTTCAAGGCGGCATGGTCTTGGCCTAATTCTTCAACCCAGAAAGTGGATTCGAAAGATTCACCGACGAGACCAATTTCCAAGTCAGCTCGGACGAACTGCTTTCTGATACGACCGTTCAAAACCGCAGCTTCATGACGTGGGTTAGTTCCGACAAGCAAGATGCAGTCAGCCTCTTCAATGCCGAAGATGGACGAGTTGAACAAGTAGTTTCCTCTGACATCAACACCGTGAGCAGGTGGCTTGCTACCATTGCCTTGATCGCTGGCCAAGTTTTCAGATCCCAAGCCGTTTGCCAAATCCTTGAGAGCGACAAGAGACTCGACGTCAGCAAGGTCACCAGCATAAGCCTTGAACTCATTCTCCTTGATTTGACGAGATTCATAGGCCGATCTAATCTTGCTGAGAGCTTGTTCCCAAGTGGCAGTGACAAACTTGTCACCTTCTCTAATCAGAGGAGTAGTCAAACGTTGAGTCTTCAACCCATCACAGGCGAAACGGGTTTTGTCGGAAATCCATTCCTCATTAACATCGTCATTAAGTCGTGGCAAAACACGCATCACTTCGGTTCCTCTAGAGTCCACACGAATGTTGGATCCCAAACCATCCATAACGTCGATGGTCTCAGTCTTTTTCAACTCCCATGGTCTGGCCTTGAACGCATACGGCTTTGAAGTCAATGCACCGACTGGACACAAGTCAATAACGTTACCAGACAACTCAGAATTCAGGTTCTTTTCCAAGTAGGTACCAATCTGCATGTCGTTACCACGGCCGGTACTGCCGAGTTCAGGTGCACCTGCCACATCATTGGCGAATCTGATACAACGGGTACAGTGGATGCATCTGTTCATGGACGTCTTGATCAATGGACCGATAGCCTTATCTTCGACGCCACGCTTACCAGCAATCTCGGAGAATCTACCACGATCGGTACCATAACGCATGGACTGATCCTGCAAATCACACTCACCACCTTGGTCGCAAACTGGGCAGTCCAAAGGATGGTTGGCGAGTAACATTTCCGTGACACCTTCTCTTGCCTTCATAACACGTTCAGTGTCAGTTCTAATCACTTGGCCGTTGGCCACTGGGAAAGCACAAGATGCAATAGGCTTTGGTGCTCTTTCTAAATCTACCAAACACATTCTGCAGTTACCGGCGATAGCCAATTTTTCGTGGTAGCAGTATCGTGGAACGTCGACGCCAGCCTTTTCGCAGGCTTGGATGACGGCAGCACCAGCTTCGATCGTGACGGGTTTGCCATCAACAGTCAAGGTAACTTCATTCTGTCTTCGAAGAGTTGATGAAAACGTTCGTCGAGCAACATTGTTATTGACGAGTCTTGCCCGGGCAAGTTGAACCATTCGTGTCCTCGGCAACATGTTGGATTTATGTTTAAATATATCGGACCAAGAGTGTGTGGATGTGTTCAATGACGTCTATTTTCCAATTGATCCTGGAGGATTTTAAAGCCGGGGAGGTGTGGAACTTGATGTTGGGTTTTTTTGTCGCCCTTGGAAAATAATTGCAACAGCCAAACGCTGATTGGCTCGCACCCGTCGGTTAGGCTTGAGAATTACGCTGCGCGGGTAGTTTTGAGCACCGCAAAAAAAAAAAAAAAAAAAAATTCGTTGGGCGCGTCCGCGCAGCTTCGGAAGTATAAAGAGGCCCCGTCCCGCCAAAAGTGTTGACTCTCTAATTGTACACGTCTGGAAATTATTGTAGACAGCTTCTCTTCTTTTTCATAGATTTTCACAGAACTTGTTCTCTACATTCCAGACAAGAGTAACCGTCCCTAGCTGGAGCCACATATCTCAGTTTTTATTGGGGGATGATTGTGTTTTCCTTACCGAGGGTTGAACATTATATTACGTTAACGTACAAATGTAGCTTTAATTATGCTTCAACAGAACTATCTTCTCTGTATAATGGATTGGTCCAGCCTTGTTCGCCGTAAGGAGACTTGACCCAATGAGCGAATGGGTACGATTTTGCCGTTTTGACTTCGTGGTCTTGATCAATGATCCCCAGATCCAGTTGACGTTGGATGAGACTGTCAATGTATGGAACAAAGTGATCCTTGAGGGCGTCAAAATGTTTGTATTCAGAAATCTTTTCTGGTGCCTCCATGACCACTTTTTTGAGCATCGAAGGTACTCCAGGTTCATCCTTCATTTCTTCAATGTGGTAAAAAACAGGATGGTTCGTGAAGATGATTGCATTGGATTTCGGCAATCGTCGCAGAGTCTGTCGTTCCACACGGATGGTGAAGTCTGTATATTCGACTGACTTGGGCATGGTTTCTCCCTCTGGGACCATATAAATCTTGGAACATAGCAATTCATGATCCCAGGTGATATACCACGAGGCGCGTTCGACTGGTTCTGCCGGCTTGAGCTTGGAAAACCATCGCTCCATGGAGCTTTTCAACTTTTCATCGTAATAGGGTACTTCGGCATGAATGAGGTCAATGTATTTACCGAGTTTTTCCTTAATACTGAAATAACCCCCGGGGAACGGGACCGCTGCGGCCACAAGATAATGCTTCCCGTCAGCACGTTGCTGAACGACATAAAAATCCTCCTTAACCAGCTTGGAGATGTAATGCAAAGGATGGTGTTCAAGTGGACTGGTCAGATCCAATTGTTCGTCAGTGATTAAATTATGGATTCCAACGTCTGTTTTGTTGAACAACTTGGGATAGCGCGTGAGCAAGTGGTCGACAATTGTGTCCAGCAATTCGTTGCACGCAGCATCGCTTTCATCAGGGATCCAGTCGAAATGCTGATCCCCGTGTTCCTTGAAGATTTTCTGCTTTTGTTCCAAATATTTAAGATAGAACCTGTCCATGTCCAGCCAATGGTTGATATCCAATCGGAAGATGCTCATCGTTTGGTGATATGGCCAACGGAATGGTCTCCACGGTCGATCATCATAGTCCTTCACCTTGTCTGGAGTAAGGCCCTCGAGCGGAGTAGGTTTTGGCGGAGGATCGTCCCACGACGCACCTCCGTAACTTGGCCTCCGTTTTTCCTCCTGGAACGGGCATGACGCGACCGCCGGGGGCTCCGTTTTCGTGCCCATAAATTGCTTCAGTTTGTCTCTCTGGGCATATATGGCAACCGCGGACCCTACCATCGCCGCAGGGACTAGCATCTCATTAGACAAGTACATCATGATTACGTTGTTGATGAGGATATGAGTGCTCTCATTAAATGTCTATATATAAATACGCCAACTCGGACCTAGTACCTTGTTCTGTCAAAATATTCCATCCAGCTGATTTGTCCTGGTCCACGGCGCTCGCCGTAAACGGAAGTCACATCCTCTTATCGCACATGTTCCAGATTTGTGTAACAGCGGACTATATTACCCGATTAGGCTAATCAGTGAACAGTACAATCCGTCATGTTCCAGAACGTTTGGCATGCAAAATAAGTTCCTGAATAATTGTGAAAACAATCGTAGTATGTACATACTTTCATAAAACTCGTTTGGCCGCTGAAGCGTGCATAATTGGTATGGTCACGTGACCGCAAATTCTATGAAGCGGCACCCAGACCGTGATCGTAAAGATCATAGTTAAAGAGAGCTGTTCTCTGCCTCCGATGGGTTCTTTTCCAGAAAAGAACCAAAAGCGTTGTCCTGGCTGGGGCCGGTTAATTTCACAGGTGTGAATGAATGAGCATTGCCGAGCCACTCTGCCGGGGCACTACAATTTGGTGTATATTTTATGGAACTGTAGCTAAAGGCCGCCCCTAATCATTAAATCAGGAAAATGAGGATTCCCGTTTTCAACGATGAGACCCTCATTGCAGTATCATAGCTACCATCCACATCCAGAGGGCCGCACATAAACTGTGTCAAGATGCAGATAGATCTAAAGATTACCTTGCTGCCACTCAACATTAAAAGTCAGTGTCGCGCAGACTTTCACTGAGGCATGGCACTGCGGGAAAAGGCCGCCTGTAGGTATACGGACTCGCCAGCCTAGGGAGTGTGCTGCCTTCGACAGCTGTAATTGCCATCGACTAATACATCACGCCGTCAGTGATCCGAGATACCAGATGACCATCGCTTCTGGCCAATAACCATTCCAAATATACCAGGAATGGAGGTGGTTCAACCATTGTTGAACTCTATTCCGCTTTCGGAGTCAATTGCCGACCTGAATGCGGCTCAGGGACCAAACGTCAAGCACATTGCCACGGCAACTGCGAGTCAGCCTTTAAGCCACGCTCTCTTCCATTGATGAAAATGGAGAGGAATAATGACCTAAAAGTTGACAAAGCTTATTTGAAGCTGATTCATAGTCCTGTCACAGTATAAACTCAAACAACACAAAAAATCCCCGCGATCGGCCTTCTCCTGATCACTCTGTTCCAGCCTCGGTCTCCAGAGTGAAGGGCCGGCCCACCAATCACCGGCCGCGCAAATAATATGCCGTGCCGCGTCTCACAATGTTAACGTTGGCCTAAGAATTGGACAGGAAATTGGACTACTGGCCGCTGTATTAGGTATATCCAATATTGAACTATTGTATAGAAGTTGTTTATAGCTCACGTTCAAATAGAAATAGTTTTGAGTGGCTCAAATCGCAAATTTTGACTGACCCTTAGCTTGTCCTCCGATCTCACATGAGAATAGCAGGGAGAGTAAATTTCGACCCTTTTTTACATTTATTTATGCAATTGACAATACCTATTTTCAATACAGAGCAGCTACTTCCTCTATTCTAAACCATTTCGTTCTCATTGCAGCAATTCGGCCACGAAAGAAATTCTCGTCACACTATTGTCGGGACAATACCACCGGCGTGGGGTTTTTTCGGTGGGGACGTTATCTCACAAAAAGGGATCACACCAAGTCACGTGTAATGATCTAAAATAAGGTGAAATTCGTTAAATACCATTTGCCATGCAGTCGAGTATTTAATAGTCATTGATATACTTCTGATTTGACAGTTTTTTGTTTTTTTTTTTTTTTTTTCCTCTTTCCTTCTCTCTATTTTCACTCATTCGCCTGAAGGAAGAAGACTGTGGTGAAAAAAAAAAGAACATCCGCTGCAGAGACATTAAAGACGCACGCACATAGATTTGAACATGTCTTCGGCGTTTAATACCGTCACTAATATTGCCGTGAAGGCCAGTGACAAGGTTTTCAGCTTACAACCCGCTTTGGGCGTCGAGTCTGAGTTTTCATCAAGCCTGAAAGAGACTACAAATGTAAGTGGGCACTCAATTATGTTCCGACCTGCGGAGAAACTAACAATCAATTCTTAGATCGAAAAGCTTCGAAACAACAATGATCCATTCAGCGCAGTTGGAAATTATGTGGAGAATAACAATGAACAAGTTGTATCCGTTTTTTCCTCGCTGACTGGGCTCTTTAATGGCTTACCGCATTTTGGTACTTTGACCAATTCGCAAACTGTCATCCATGTGAATTCTAGTTCAGTCAACTCGGATTTCGGACTATTATCTTCTCTAAGACATTCCGGGTTTGTTTTCCTACAATCCTTCAATAATAAGGATTCTAGAGACATGGCTCTTGTGGCCTATTTGGTTTCGAAGCAATTGAATAAACCAGTCATTCACTTCCTCTCCGTTGCAGATGAATCCACTGCTCCGTTGGATTATGACCAAGAACAAGTTGATAAAGCTCTCGAAGAATTCACTCCAAAGGAAAGTGAAAGTGAAGAGGAGGAAGTTCAACTGCCCAGCCCACAGGAAGCTGTTTCAAAGGCTTTTGAATATATCAAAAAGTCTCTCTCAGGGGAAATTTATGCTGCATTTGATTATATTGGGTCTTCCAAGGCTACAGCGGCTATTGTCTTATTTGGCTCATCAGTTGATGCATTCTCACAAGCCATTTCACAGTCAAAAGAGAGCGACTTGGCCTTAATACTCGTTCGAGTCTACAGACCTTGGTCCTCGGAAGCTCTGACCAAGGCATTGCCAAAATCAATCAAAAAGTTGGCATTTGCCGAACAGCTTCATCGTCAAACAACCACATGGAGTCCTCTTGCGCAAGACTTCCTTGTTGATAGTAGCAAGGTTGAAAATCTTCCACAACTAGTTTCTTATCAATTGGGACAAGTCACATATGAAAATGTGCGAACAGTGCTGAAATCTATCGCAGTCAATCTGGAATCTGAAAAGCCAGTTCAAAAGTTGTTTGTTGGTTCCAAGGTTGAAGGTACCGTCACTGACGACGAATCGGAAGAGGCCCAACGGGCTGCACGAAAATTAGAAGATGCATACTTCAAGGTTTTGGGCCAGCTATTCAGCAACAAGTTGAAAATTATCAACGAACTTGGCAGCTCTGATGCTGGGTTCAAGAATAACCCGGAATATGGCTTTGGTGCATATTTGTCGCAAAAGGACCGTCAAAAGGCACTTGTTGAAAAGGTCAACATTTCCCTCAAGGCTAACGATTTTGACGACACGAAAAAGAAGTATATCCAAGATAAGCTCTCACAATGGGTATTGGAACAAAAGAAGCCAACTGCCGATTCTTCCAAACTGTCCGAGGCAGTCGTCAAGTTGCTAGAATCAGATGCAAAATCCAAGACGGCTAAAGAATTGTTGCAAGATAAGGACTCTTTTGTGTTGAGTTCTTCTTGGTTGGTTGGTTCTGATGCCTGGTCTTACGATCTGGGCAATTCTGGTGTTCACCACGTGATTGCTTCTGGAGAAAATATCAACATGCTTGTCATTGACTCCAAGCCATACTCTGAAGCCGTCAATGAGCCGTACGCCCAACGTAAGAAGGATATTGGGTTATATGCCATGAACTTTGGCAACACCTATGTTGCCTCTGTGGCGGTATACGCTTCTTACACTCAGTTGCTTCAAGCATTCATTGAAGCTGAAAAGTTCGACGGCCCTTCTGTGGTTGTTGCATACCTTCCATATCACAGTGAAAAGGATGATGCGTTGACAGTTCTACAAGAAACCAAGCGAGCAGTTGAAACTGGTTACTGGCCATTGTACAGATATAATCCCACTTTGGATGAGAAGGAGTCGTTCAAGTTGGATTCGTTCCACATTAAGAAGAATCTCCAGGAATTCTTGGATAGAGAAAATAAACTCACGTTGTTGAGCAAGAAATCACCAGAACTGTCTAGAAACTTGAACGGATCGTATGGTTCCAAGGTCCGTGAGCAGCAAAAGAAAGATGCGAAGGATGCCTATTCCAAGCTTTTGGAAGGGTTATCCGGGCCGCCACTTACCATCTTGTTTGCTTCCGACGGTGGTCAGGCCGAGAGCATCGCTCGTAGATTGCAACGAAGAGCTAAAGGCCGTGGATTGAAGGCTATTGTTATGGCATTTGACGATTACCCTGTTGAAGAACTCTCTACCGATGACAATGTGGCCTTTATCACATCGACTGCCGGTCAAGGTGAATTCCCACAAAACGGTCGTCAACTATGGGACGCGCTGAAGAACTCTACGGACATTGACCTTGCCTCTGTTAACTATACCGTTTTTGGTATGGGCGATTCCTTATACTGGCCAAGAAAGGAAGATAAGATCTATTACAACAAGCCATGTAAGGACTTGGACGCTCGTCTCAAGGTTCTCGGAGGTAAAGAGATGGTTCCATTGGGACTTGGTGATGACCAGGACGCGGACGGTCCAGCGACAGCGTATAATGAATGGGAACCACTCTTGTGGAAGGCACTTGGCGTTGATGGTGTTGCAGGAATTGATGAACCACCTCCAGTCACGAACGAAGACATCAAGATCAACTCCAACTACTTGAGAGGCACTATCGCTGAAGGGTTGGAGGACGAATCCACTGGCGCGATCTCTGCGCATGACCAACAATTGACCAAGTTCCATGGTATTTATATGCAAGATGATAGAGATGTTCGTGATGAACGAAAGGCCCAAGGGCTCGAACCAGCTTATGCGTTCATGGTCAGAGTGCGTTTGCCTGGTTGTGTGTCAAATCCTGACCAATGGTTGCGAATTGATGAATTGGCTGATGAACGGGGTAATGGTACTTTTAAGATTACCACTCGTGGTACCTTCCAATTGCATGGTGTCATCAAGGAAAACTTGAAGCCTGCTATTAGAGGTATGAATGCAGCATTGATTGATACTGTTGCTGCGTGTGGCGACGTTGATAGAAATGTTGTTGCAGCAGCTCTTCCGGAAAACTCCAAGATTCACGGACAAGTTGTTCAAGCAGCTCGTGATATTAGTGAGCATCTGTTGCCAGAAACTACGGCCTACCATGAAATTTGGCTGGAGGGACAAGATGACGGTGACAAGCCGGGATACACTGAGGCGTTTGCCAATAGAAAGGACGGACCAAAAAAGAAGAAGACACTGGTTGCTGGCAGCACGCTCGTTGACCATGAGCCATTGTATGGGCCAACTTACTTGCCAAGAAAGTTCAAGATCAGTATCGCTGTCCCTCCTTCCAACGATGTTGACGTTTATGCACATGATATTGGTTTAATTGCAATTGTTGAAGATGGCAATGTTGTTGGCTTCAACGTTCTTGTCGGAGGTGGTATGGGTACGACTCACAACAACAAGAAAACTTATCCAAGAACGGGTAGCTTGTTGGGTTTTGTTCCAAAGGATAAGATTTGTGAAGTGTGCGAAAAGATTATGCTTGTTCAAAGGGATCACGGTGACAGAAAGAACCGTAAACATGCTAGACTGAAGTACACTGTTGACGACTTGGGTGTTGACGTGTACAGGGAAAAGACTGAAGAACTCTTGGGATACAAGTTTGAACCATCCAAGCCATACCAGTTTGACAGCAACACTGACCGGTTCGGCTGGGTGACTGATGAAAACGGATTGCATCACTTCACAACGTTTGTTGAAAACGGACGTGTTGAAGATACGCCAGAGCTTCAATTTAAGACTGGGTTGCGAGAAGTTGCCCATTTGATGAAGAAGTTTGATGGTCAATTTAGACTGACTGCCAACCAACACATTTTGCTCTGTGGTGTTCCGGATGAATATTTGGACGAAATGAAGGCGATTTTGGCCAAATACAAGCTTGATAATGTTGCATTTTCTGGTCTGCGGTTGTCTTCGGCCGCATGTGTCGCATTCCCTACCTGTGGACTTGCCATGGCTGAATCTGAACGGTATCTTCCAGAACTCGTCAGCAAACTTGAAGGTGCATTGGAAGAGTATGGATTGCGACATGATAGTATAGTCATGAGGATGACTGGTTGCCCTAATGGTTGTGCCCGGCCATGGTTGGCGGAAGTCGCCTTGGTTGGTAAGGCCTATGGTACGTACAACCTGATGCTTGGTGGTGGTTTCCACGGCCAACGGTTGAACAAGCTATACAAACAATCCATCAAAGAAGAAGAGATTTTGGCCATCCTCAAGCCGCTGTTTAAGCGATGGGCGCTGGAGCGAAACGAAGGCGAGCCATTTGGTGATTTCTTGATTCGGTCTGATGTGATTGCAGAAACATTTGAAGGTAAAGATTTCTGGGATAATGTCCCAGAAGATGCATAATCATGCGAGATGATATAATGTTATAGATTAAGAACGGATGTATATGAGCTTTGTGTTGGGGGTAGTGTCAATCTCTAATGTCTTTTGAGTCCAACGTCAGATAGACTGTTTGCCTATGGAGCGAGATTATAGGGCGGTTGGAACACAGATTACTCTTAAACAGGACAACAATTCGCTGGAAGGGAAAAAAATAAGAAGTAATTATCATGTTTTTTAGCATAATATATAGCAATGTCTAGCAAAAGCGTGAATTGTTGTCAGAACAGTATATCATTCATCGATTCGATTCTATCTTAGTGAACAGAAGATAATAAAGATCCCTACGAGTCATTTGGCATGTTAAGCGCATAACTACTCAAGGAAAGAGAAAAGCAGGAAACTGCCGCTTCTTACATAGTTTATGTATTACCCCGCCCACACACGCACCGAAGGGGACGTCGATTATTTACACTGCATCAAGCCGCATATAATATTGTTGTCAGCTGTTTCGCATATGGTCACCTACTGCTACCTGTTTGTTGTCCATTCAACGGTAGTCCGACATTCGGGACCCCGGACATTTTTGGGACCACAAAAAAAGGTGAAGGGACAGGTAAGTGAAATTTTCAGAGCTCGAGGAATCAATAATGTCGCAATATATTGGAAGAGTGAGTTCTTTGAATGCGGATGTGAACGTCATTTAACTAATTCAAATAGACCGGGTTGGCATATGCCCGAATGTGGCATCACGTTGACCTGGCCAAGGACCCACGAACTCTTGGTCGAGTGGCCACAAGCATCGCCAGCGTTCTCATGGGCAAGCACAAGCCAATATATCATCCATCCAGTGAGTATATCAGGAATTAATTGTCAAGAGAGTAAATTACTAATGTGGAAACTAGCTGATTGTGGCGATTATGTTGTGGTGACCAACTGTCAATTCCTCTACACTACCGGAAACAAGATGCAGACTAAGCTATACCGTCGCCATTCCGGACGACCAGGTAACTTGCATGAACAGACGATGGAAGATTTGATGAATCGAAAGGGAGGTGGAGAGGTCCTGCGGAAGGCCGTGAGCGGTATGCTGCCCAAAAACCGACTAAGAAAGTTTCGATTAGACCGACTAAAGACGTTTGAAGGCTCTCACAATGGCTATGCGCAAAACATCGCCGCTAGCTACGACATGGTTCCAGAAATCAAAGCGCTCAAGAGAAAGGCCGCTGCGGCTTCCAAGAAGACCAACAAAAACCTGTAAATATACAATTATCCATATATATAGTTAATCATGCACCTGTACGACTTCTCAGATTTCTTCTATTCGCCGGATTCGATGTCGAGCGAGTCCCCGTCGTCTTGGTCACTTTTGTATTTGTTTTCGATGCTGGTGGCTTCTTGGCTGTGGTTGTGGTTGTGGTTGTTGGTTTCTTTGTAGTTCGTTTGTTAGTAGCGGTAGTTGTGGTCTTGGCGGTGGTTGTAGCAGTATTAGCTGCAGCAGGCTTTGATTTTGAGCTCTGTGTAGTTGTTGTGGTCTTTTTAGGTGCCACCTTCATGGGCGAAGATGCTGCTGTCTTGCTCGTTTGTCGGACCTTGGATACGTGAAGCTTCTCGTCCATGGACGGTTTCATTAATCTAGAGAAATAAGGTTAGCTTGGGATACGGCCTCCACCTTCAACAAAAGAGCTTACACTTTTGAGAGTTCGTTGTATGACAGGGAGGTTCCGTTTCGCTCTTCTGTAATCTCGCGGATGGTCTTATGCCACAGACGCTTAGGAACCCGGTTCAGTCTCATTTGTATTTTGCTGCGTAGCGCCCTCGCCGCGAGCTCATGTTGCGACCGGAGTCGCTGAAGTCGGTTCCCCAGCTCCAACTTGAGATTGTCTACTAATGCATCTCGCTGTTCCACCGTTAATTGTCCCATAATAGTTAATAAATAAAGTCCTGGTTCCCGCGTGTATGTTTGTTTGTTGACGCTGCTGAGACTGGTGATCCGCGTATGTGTCGGCGCCGCGTCAGGGTTGGGTGGTTCCCGGACCAGGTTGAGCCCTTCGGACGGAGCTCTTTTCTGAAAATAACCAAAAGCACTGGTGATGGGAATACAGAGAGTAAGTAAATTGGTCGTGCAATAGTGCTTTTGCCTCATTTATAGGAAATATGGCCGCTCATAATCTGGTCACTCGTACGCAGTGCCCTTGGGGCCGAGTTCTTTTCCAGAAAAGAACCAAAAGCACTGGCGATGCTGGGGAACCAATGAGGGTTTTGGTCCGTATAGGAGTTCTTTTCTTCTCTTCCAGAAAAGGGTCAAAGTCATTGATAAACTAATGAATTATGACCTCCGGAGAGGTGCTTTTGCTTCTTTTCTGGAAAAGAAGGCCGCCCGCAGGGCATACACCGAGCGCACATAACCGTTTCCCTCGCAAACCACATGACGTGAATATATTATTCTTATGTGACATAATAGCAGCATTTTGTGACCGATCAGCTCAGATAATAATCTGAATGAGATTATCGCATTGAAATCGACTGCTTTGCGCGGCGGGCCGCTTCAAACCAATAACAACTGCGGTGTGCAGGCTATCGTCTACACACGATTCAGATCGTCCAGTTGTTCTTTGAGATGCCGTAGGTCGGCCAGGATCTGGTTCGTCATCTGCTTCCCCACCACATCTAGTATACAAAGCCCAAGAGCCATGCCGAGTACGAGACACACAATGAACGTGAGTCCCTTCTGTCCTCGCTCCAGCCTTCTCAGACCATCATGGCTGGCCACGTTACAGTTACAATTACACCCTCCACTCTCCATCATGTATTGATCCGGTGCGATGTCGTGAAGAACGGGTAGCAATAACTGCGAGATTACCGCAATTCAATTCTAAAACACCCAGATGGCGGTGTTTCGAACGGCATCTCTCAGTCAATTGAGCTCGATGCGAAGCTGGGGGCGGTTTTAGCTTCATTTTGGAGAGAATAGATTCACCAGAGGTTTATACCAAATAAGTATATGTCGCTTACCTAACATGGAATCAAATACACTAGTCCCATTACCATGGGCTATTGAGAAAACATATGTCGCTGTGGGTCAGAATCGAAGGTGGTCCCCCACTGCACTCGATTATCACCCAGGCTCTGCGCGTGGCGCGAGTCCAACAACACAAAATGCTCTCCGGAGGCGAGACCAGAGGACGTTGTAAAGGAATACATAGATCAAAGGCCGTAATATAATTCGATAGACACCGATCACAGCAACAATGGGGCTCGAAGCGACTATGATTGTGTGAGTATAGCACCGACACAAGTGTGCGAGGTCTGAGACAGCCACGACTAATGCGTATAATGACAGCTTGGACAACTCGGAGTATACGAGAAATGGAGACTACACGCCCACCCGATTCCAGGCTCAGCTAGATGCTGTCCATATGATATTCACAGCAAAGACCAATGCCAACCCGGAAAGCACAGTGGGGCTTATGTCAATGGGCGGTCACGGCCCACAGGTTCTCGCCACCCTCACTACAGACTTTGGCAAGATTCTATCGGGTTGCCACGAAACTGAGGTTCATGGGAAGACTCATCTGTCGACAGGCATACAGGTGGCTGCGTTGGCTCTCAAGCATCGTCAGAATAAGGTCCAACGCCAACGGGTTGTGGTGTTTGTTGCATCGCCGGTGACAGAAGACTCCAAGGAGCTCGTCAAGCTGGCCAAGAAGATGAAGAAGAATAATGTGGCGGTGGATTTTATCAATTTCGGACAAGAAGCCGAGAACACTGAGAAATTGGAAAAATTCATTGAAGGAGTAAACTCCTCCGACAACTCTCATCTTGTGACAATTCCTCCTGGGCCTCACATCTTATCCGACATGTTGACATCTTCGCCAATCATCAATGAGGATGGCGAAGGTGGCGGCTTTGGTGGTGGTGCGGGAATGGGCGCTGGTGCCGGAGGTAGCGGCGGCGGAAATGACGTTTACGATCTTGGTGTGGACCCATCAGTCGACCCAGAGCTGGCGTTGGCGCTCCGTATGTCCTTAGAGGATGAAAAGGCTAGACAGGAAAAGGAAAAGCAGGAAAAGGGCGGTGACGAAAAGCCCGAGCCAATCAAGGAGGAGAATAATAACGACGATAAAGATAACAGTAATCCAGACAAGATGGATACGCAATGATTTATTAAAGTGCCTTTATATATATTTGTTGTTGTTTTTTGATGTTTTTATTAGTATTTTTCGATACTATCCACTCACTTTTGTGACTTTTCGGAGAAAAGGCTGAATTCCACTGAGTAGTCGTGTATACTAGTTGCCGCTACTTCGGTGAATAATTGAATAATCCGATGAGGTTGGCTGTCATGGCAACGATCTCGTTTCCATGGCGACGGTCGCATCAACCTGTTGGTAGCTGTATCGTGATATTCTGGTCGAAAACCGTAATTAGTTCTGGTTATTCAAATTGCGCCAAAATAACCCCTTTAGCGACGTGCTAGCTACTATTCCGTATACATTCATGATATCTGAACGCTACGCACACTTCTTACAGCTGTGTACCTAGGCATTCATATGGACCTTATGTCATCTTCATATTGGTCGCACATATGCATATACATAACAGAGGACAATACAATGCCTGACTGTGTACAAACATACGCATATAATCACCGAGCGGAACCACTAAGATATTCAAGTCAATACATATATACTTCATTCAGTTATTTGGAAAACCGTAGCCTGGTATGCATATGTATGCTGTCGAGACCGAACGGCTGACATACCGTTACCCGGGAAACTAACACATACGGTCACCACAGCAACAACACAAAAAGTTGCCATAGTAACGAAAATGAATCACGGAGATGACCATAGAGCTACATTCTCATCCTAACTCAAATCCATTGGAAACAATGATTTATTAAATATTGTCACAGATATACAGATATACTTATAATTATTATTGTTATTCTTTATTTACTTTTTTTTTTTTTTTTTTATCTCCCCTCAATCACGACCGAAGACTCACGCCAGAATGATCAGTGTACAGTCTTGGTGCAATATTCATAGCCATCAATTCTTGGAACAACAGCTTGGCTGCATAAGGAATGTGCACTTGATAAATCTTGGTCTTGTTCTTGCAAGATCGACATTCGTATTGCACCTTCTTCAAGTTGGCAATAACTGACATTAAGCCACACACACCGCAGACATGGACTCTGAACGCGTCAGAAGCCTCCATCAATCTCTCCTTCATGAACGCAGCTGCACCGTGTGCAATCATACAGTCACGCTCCATCTCTCCGAAACGTAATCCACCATCTCTCGATCTACCTTCAACCGGCTGTCTGGTCAAAATTTGGACCGGTCCTCTAGCTCTTGCGTGAATCTTATCATCCACCATGTGTCTCAATCTTTGGTAATACGTTGGTCCAAAGAAGACCTGTGCGACCAGCTTCTTACCAGTGTGGCCGTTGTACATCACTTCAAAGCCACGCGATTGATACCCATGCCCACGAAGAAGCTTGGAAATGGCGTCCACAGTGACGTCGGTGAACGGAGTCGCATCACCTTCCAACCCGGACAATGACGACACCTTGGACAAAAGACACTCAATCAAATGCGCAATGGTCATACGAGATGGAATGGCATGCGGATTGATAATCAAATCTGGGACAATACCCTCGGCAGTAAATGGCATGTCTTCGTTCCTATACGTCACACCAATAGTACCTTTCTGACCGTGACGAGACGCAAACTTGTCACCAATCTGCGGAACCTTTGTAGTTCTCATTCGAACCTTGACAAATCGCAATCCTTCTTGGTTCGTCGTCAACAAGACCTGATCCACAATACCATTTTCCGTAGATCTCAGAGGCGTCGAGGCATCTCTCTTTGTGTGATACTTTGTTCGTTGACCCAATTCTTCAGTATCAGCTGGAATTGGTGCAGTCTTACCAATAATGATATCTTCACCAGAAACTCTGATACCTGGGGCAATCAACCCATCTTCATCCAACTTGTCATAGGTGCCATGCTTCAAACGTAAAGTATCGGCTCTTGTAGGCTTTTCAAATTCCTCAACAACGGACATACCAATACGTCGTTCTTGATCCATATATGATCTGAAAAACAAGGATCGGAACAACCCTCTATCGATAGACGATTGATTCATAATCATGGAATCTTCTTGGTTGTAACCACTGTAGCACAAAATGGCAACAATGGCGTTTTGTCCAGCAGGAAGTTCTCTGAATTTCAAGTATTCCATGGATCGTGTGGTGGCCAATGGCTTTTGTGGGTAATAAAGAATGTTGGCCATTGTATCCATTCTCACACTGTAATTGGTCAAGAAGACACCCATAGCTTGTTTACCCATAGCAGCCTGGTATGTGTTTCTTGGAGACTGATTGTGGTCAGGGAATGGAATGATACTTGCACAGATACCGAGAATCATGGAAGGATGGATTTCACAATGCGTCCAGGTGTGCGCATTTGGATTGTATTGGTTTTTGATTCTCTTTGCAGGATCTGGGTCATCTTCGCTGACATCAATTCCCTGTTGCATCTGGCGGGACACTTCCAAATCCTCCGGAGTCATTGCAATCATGACTGTTTCTTCCTCTTCACCATCAATGTATTCCACAATACCCTTGTTTACTAACGATGACCAGCCCGTGACATGCTCGTCATCGCCCATTTGCTCATCGTCAGCTGCGTCCGGATCGTCCGAATGGCTCATTAATTCGTATATATGCTCCTTTCGCAGTTTCAATTCTCCCTTTGTAGGACTGTTTGGATCATTGTCCACCAAGAACAATGGTCTGTAAACACGACCCGCATCGGTGAAAATTCTAAACTCCTTTTCTCTGATGTCTCTAATGATACTGACTTCAGGACTGATATCTCCCTTTCTTCTCAACGCCCGCATGGTGTCGATCAAATGAGCTGGCTCACGGTGGACACCCACCCAAACACCGTTAACAAACACACGAGTAGAATTTGGAGATGCATGTGGGACATAGTCTTCTAATGGTTCCATACCCCATTCTTCCAAGAAATAAATAATCGGTTGCGACGGCGTACCAACGGAGATGCAGGACATGAGCGACAAGTTCTTGACCAACCCACAGGCCTGACCTTCTGGCGTTTCCGCTGGACAGATCAATCCCCAATGGGTATTGTGCAATTGACGAGGTCTAGCAATCTTTCCATCTCTACCAATTGGTGTGTTAGTTCTTCGTAAATGGGAAAGCGTCGAGGAGAATGTGTATCTGTTCAAGACTTGTGAAACACCGGCACGAGTCGACATTGCCTTCTTTTGATCACCCCAGTTACCTGTAGCTAGGGAATATTTCAACCCGTTAGTGATAATGTTGGACTTGACAGCCAAGGTTAAGTTGAAGTCCTTGTTAGTTTCGACACATTTTTGCATATATCTGAAGATATCCTTGGTCAATTTTTTGAATAACATTCTAAACAAGTTGGCCAATAACGGACCACCCAGATCCAATCTCTTTTTACCAAAATGGTCTCTGTCATCTGGCTCTCTTCTTTCAAGCGCACAGAGCAACATTCTGTGAACCATGTATCCCAAGAAGAACGCTTTTCTGGCTTCGAATCCTTCCTCCTGAGTGATATGAGGTAACAATTCCTTTTGCAGAATGTCCCGGGCATACCTGATACGCTTTTCCTTGTTGATACCGGTTGCGCTACCACGACGTCCGATGTAATCCAATGCCACCTCTCGGTCTTGCACAAAGAAACCCTCTTCAATACACGGCTTTAACATTTCCAACATTTGCCAATCATTTTGATCGTAACAAATGTGTTCTAAAATATCGCCATCAGGCACCACACCCAATGCACGGAATACCAAAACAATTGGAATGTCGCTCTTAATGTATGGCAACGCGGCCTTGATGGTTCGTTCGCCCTTACCGAAACGCTTGATCTGCATAGACGAGATCAGACGAGAGCCCTTCTCAACTGCACTTCTGATTTCCGCAGTGTGTGTGATTGGAGAAGGAGCGGCCTTTTTGAACACTTGAACAATGTTGGCAGCAGACCTTTCTTGCGCGATCAAAACTTTTTCAGATCCGTTGATGACAAAGTAACCACCTTGGTCATAGGGACATTCATTCAATTCATAAAACTCATGCTCCCGTAACCCTCTCAACATGCAAAATTTGGATCGAAGCATAATGGGTACCTTACCAATGTATACTTTTTCGATTGGTTCCTCTGGTTCATCCGGATCTGGCTGCCACTGTTGGTCTGACGTGAACTCTTCATCCTTGGCATAAAGCACGCGTTTTCGCATATCTACATAGAGCGGAGACGAGTATGTCAAATTTCGTGATCGGGCCTCTTGCGGGAACATTGGATGGGTCGAACCGTCCGCTTCCGTCATGGTCGGACGAGAAAGGTAGATCTTACCAAACTCGATTTCATATCGCTTGTTGATATTATCTTCCGGGGTCGTGTGCTGAGCTGGCTGGTCCAAAATCAAGTTTGGATCCTCCCAAATGAGCGCCTGAATAGTGGATTCAATGAATTCGTCGAAGGAATCCAATTGTTGAGACACCAAACCCTTCTCGTTGAAGAAGGACGAAATCACCGTCCAACAGTCTTCCGAAGTGATTTCTTCCGACTCCTCTTCATAAGCATAAGGATCTGCTGGATCGTATTCTACAGATATAAAAGATTAGTCGTCTTTTGCCACATTTAAAAGACGCCATAGAAAATATACTCACCTTCGGCCATTTTTAATTCGTTCTTTTTTTTCTCCACTAGCCGTTTACCCTCTCGGCAAGACGATATAAACTCTCAACGACAACAACAACCAGTAAAAAGCACGCACGTCTGTATCAAACGAACGACTGCGATCGAAAACTTGAGGTGTTGAACAGAAAGTGGACTCCGTCTTATTAGACTGTAGAATATCACTAATCGGTCCTCCCACTTTTGTGTTGGGACTTTTCACCTTCCAAAAATTCTCGCGCAGTCCACGCGTTTTCCGGAACCTCAGCCTCAAATTTACGCATCCGTTCTCAAAGCCACGGACTTGGGGAGGAGGAGGAGGAGGTAGAGAGGAGAAGAAATTGGGGATGTGGCGAGGTAGGCTTCGCTGTCCGCAGAGCGTTAAACCCTCCGGGGCTTTATCCGCCTCCGGCGGCTTCTTTTTTTCTCCGAAAAAGAAGCAAAAAAAGGTAGCTCTGCGAGGCCCTTTGGGGAGTACTTTTGCTTCTTATAGCTAGGGATTGGTGCAAACAACATACCAGAACGAATGGTGCGCAATTGCTAAGTTGGCTGGCAGTGGCGGCCTCGCAGAGCTACCTTTTTTTGCTTCTTTTTCGGAGAAAAAAAGAA
>JAJLUK010000032.1:6694-28376 GCA_030570055.1 Blastobotrys chiropterorum
AGCGAAAACTAATTTTTTTTTTTTTTTTTTTTTTTTTTTTTTGCCATTAATATTGAAAACACCAGTGCAGAGGAACCGGTCATAGATGCATACGCACCATGTCATTCAAATTCAACTGGAACTGTTTTAATGAAGAAAATTTTTACAGTAAAGCAAAAACCCTATTAACAGATGCATTGAATAAGAGCAACAAACCACCAATTATTGTGGACAAGATTGTGGTTGAAGAACTTTCTCTGGGAGACAAGCCACCAAAATTAGAGATACTAGAGATTGGTGACCTTGCAGACGACAGATTTAGAGGCATTTTCAAACTGAATTATTCCGGTAATGGTTCCATAACGCTTGCCACTAAGGTTGAGGCGAACCCGTTGAATGTGTACTCAGAAAATTGCCCATCTTTCAGCAAGCCCAAGTTTTCTGCAGCATCTAATTCACTGCCCATCCCATTGAACTTGACTCTTTCAGAAATCAAGCTCTCTGGGATTATAATACTGGTGTTTTCAAAGGCAAAAGGATTAACATTGGTGTTCAGAAACGATCCTCTAGAGTCCATCAAAGTTAGCTCAACATTTGACGCCTTGCCAGGTATTGCAAAGTTTTTACAGGTTCAAATTGAGAACCAGATTCGGTTATTATTTAGAGAGGAGCTGCCAACAATTTTGCATAAACTGAGTCATCGGTTTACTCCAGGTTCTTCAATCATCGAAAACAACCCAGTCAGCACGACAAAGCCAATGTCACTGGTTGATATTAATCCGGGATTAGAATTTAGTCCTTCAAACATGTTGAAGTTAGACATGTTGCTTGCATCTCAGCGCACTCTGAGCTTATTCACTCCATCCATACCAGATGTTATATATCGGTCAAACCTTGAACCTTTTGAACGGCAAAAAAGACATGAAGAGTCACAGCAGTTGGATAGTGGTGACGACTTGACAGAAATAATGAAAATCCAGTCTAAGAATACAAAGTCGTATAAGCCCAAGCGACGAACGATCAAGCTCCAACTACAGTCCATGCAAAAGAAGACTAACAAGGAGCAACCGAATTCGGAAGAAAAACTGCCACAAACTACTAAGGCTGAAGATTCTGCAGTGGTTAACGAAGAATCGCAGCCACAGATGCAGCTGGCAGACGTTTCAAAAGGCCCACTAACAGAAGAAGCCGATGAACCTGTAGCGACTTTGGAATCCAAGTCAACAACCGCACAATGGGCACCCATGAAGAAGGCTCCAGCATTTAATGACTTTTTCAGTTCGAATATGATGCAGGATGCTCCTCCTCCTTATGCTGCATGATAATGACGAACTATTTAAACGACTGATATATATTTATAAATTATGAACAAAACTATTCCTGGTGCATCTTCGTAGTTCCTTACCGAAAAAGTAAACAGGTATCCCGATCGTCAGTAAGAAAAGCAAGATGGCAAAAATAACCATTATAGGAGTGATAAACCCGACTTTCTCAATCCACGGCAGCAAGAACCTTGAAACCCCGTATGCCCAAACATCTTTGATGATCGATGCCAGCACAAAGATATCTCCAGACACTGGCTTATAGCAGTCCACAGCATAAGTGCCAACAATACTGATAATAGAGGTCGATTGGATTCCAACTGCGCCATATCCAACAATCACAATCACTTCCCACGGCCACTGTCTTTGATATCCAACAGCGACAATGGTCACTCCCACAATCGCAATAGCGATGTATACAATCAACGTTGGTAATCTCATTTCAGGCTCTCTGATGCCGTCATTTTTTATCGTACATCTTCGAGAATACCAGTCAGATACCGGGCCAGCAGTAAATAGACCAATACTGGCACCCACAAAAGTTGCAAAATTTGCATACCCAACACTTGCAGAGTTCCAGCTATACGGCGGTGCTGCAAAAACTTCTGATTGGGTAAGATTTGTAATGAGAAATATGCATGAACTCCAACCATAAACTGTAGCAGACCACAAAACCAACGGAAAGGTAGCCAGCTTCACCGGCACCCAAATTGGTCTCCAAACGCTGATAGCTCCGGAGGAAAAGTAGTGGAACAATTTGAACTGCCCCTTATTAGGGTGACCGGAATGCAAATGCTCATCTTCGTTAACAATTTCAAATGTGGTAACTTTCTGTTCTTCTTTGTCATTATCAACTTCTATCGGCCTTTCAATTCTTGCCCATTTGGTTTCCGGCATTAAAAAGACAGTAATTGCAAGAAGAAGCCCGAATAACCCCACATTTAACCACCAAAAGCTTCTCCATCCATATCTTTCGGTCATTGCACCAGAGACAACCGGACCAATCATCATTGCACTAAAAACAGACCATGAATATAAGCCCATGTAGAGCCCTCTTTCGTGCAAAAACATAACGTCCGTAATCAATGCAGGAGGAAGAGCTTGAGATGCCCCGGCAGAAATGCCATTGACGGCTGACGCTGCCAACATGGCCCCATAAGACTTGGCAAGCGCACGCCAGAGACAAACACCAAATCCCAATGCCGTGGATAGGATCAGTACAGGACGACGACCGAACTTAGTGGACATTGGAATCCAGAAAAAAGAAGAAAAACCAAGTACTAGGATAAAGATCCCCGTGAATTGTAACACATCATTGTTTGATCTGTTCCATTCTTCAGCGTAATAAGGAACTTGTGGAGCCACCGACAACGGACCAAATTGATTCAAAAACCCATAAATTGTTTGACCAAACATTATGGAAAATTTCCATTTTTTGGACCAATTCAATGGGTCATTCGGATTGTCTTCGGGTTGTGGAACGAGTACTTGTTTTCCACTTTGAACAAAATGGATATTTCCGGTATCCTTCATCAATTCCGTCCCCGGAACTAAATCCAACGAATCTTCTTCTGCATTCATTTTGCTGCGGAATAAGCCTGTTTAGGTTTTTTTTGTCAGATTTCTTGCATACTCTACCTTATATTTAAAAAAAAAAAAAAAACTAGTTTATGGCGTTTTTTAATTCCGTCCTCCTCCTCTTCAAATCCCTCAAAATGTGATGCGGAATTGCGGAACTCCCAAAAAAAAGTTTGTCTCAAAACAAAAGATAAGTGAACGTCCTTTCAAACTAACAAAATGTACCAATTGCTAAATAAAAAGGAGAAGAAAAATATCGACGAGAGGTTTGACGAAAATGGCAGGGCGTACTTGGCTTATACCACACCGATTGAAAACGTTTCGGAAGCTGTAGACACCACCGTTAATACCAGTATCGACATTACCCCACACCAAGCCGCAGTTGCCACTGGGATACCCACTGATACGAGCCCCAAAAACGACGACTCCACTGTCGATCACATCACGGATTTCTGCCGACATAACCCGAATTTGACAATAACGGCCTCTTTACATACCCCGAAGCGATACCCCAGGTTCACCCACTTAACAGCGGAATGTGCAAATGCCCATCTGAAACAATTGCGGGCGTGTCTGCTCCAGAGCTTGCAACATGTAATCCAATCCCTTTCCGCGCCCAGCGATGACTTTGGCCAAATAGTTCGTAGATACCTGGAGGACCTGAGAACTCTTATGGACAACACGATCGATTGGTATTGGTGTGTTGATAACCTGATAGCGTTGCTTTGTGTGACATATAATAATGCGCCGAATTATGTTGAATGCTTTGACATGGGATGTTCCATGCTTGTCGAGATGGCGGAAAGGCAAGATAAACATCAGAAAGTGACCGAAAGGTTAAATGGCGATATTCTGACCATATTGTTATCCAGAAATTGTTCAATCACCGTGTTTTCACAAATCGCCTTTGAAACATTGTCAAAATTATTGGCTATGTGTGCTACGAATAGTGCCGTAGTAAAGAAGTTTATCTGGCCCCGACTACAAATGAAGAATTTTTATGTTCACAACTTTATTCCATTGCGCATGATGAGAGCCCAGTATCTCAGAATTATCTTATTCAATGCAATCGTACACCCAAACTTGATTGCGGGGAATCAGCGCGATGTTGAACAGCAGTGCATGGCCGAAATCCGAACGAGCCTTTTACAGGAACCAGAACGTGCAGTACAGGGAGTTTTTTTTGATATCCTCGACCAGTACAAGGTTGCATTTCAAACCACTCGACAATTAGAAATGAATGAAAACACACCTCAGTTTTATGCCGATGGGAAAGGCAAATTAGCAGAACAAGATGAAATGTTCAAAATGGTAGATGGTTTAAAAGAAATAAAATCGTTCTGGTAAACCACCCGTAAAGAATCGCCCGCTTGCGTCTTTAGACCAATTGTGACTGACCAGTTAACCACAAGCGCTGATGTCCTCAATCCGTCTTGCTGGAGAGGGGGAGGGAAATAAAATTATCCCACTTTAATGAGGGGAGAGCGCACCACATGATCTACGAGCCAACCAGACCATTTGTACACTGCCAGAAAGCCTGGCCTCTTTCAGGCGCATTCATTATAGGGCAAAAACTGGCGCATTGAATATGGGTCTCAGAAAGGAAACCTCTCAAAATAAGAAAAGTTATGCACACCTTGCTACAGCAATAAAAAAGAAATGTGGGGGAACCGAGTCGCGATCAGCAGTAATAATTTAATATAACCGCTGTATCGGAACCTCCTCCCGATAGGATATAAAAGCAGTAGTGGACAAAATGGGTGAGTAATAACTTTTAGAGACCTGAAGCAGCATCCAAAAATGATGGCAATATTCGGAAGTGCAGCTTTATTATTGGCCGCTGTCATTGTCGTGTTAGCACGATATGCACACAGGCAACAAACCCTGTTTGATTGGACCAAAATCAAGCCGCACCCTCATAGACCGTTTGTTGGACAGGGCGGCACTTATAGAATGACCATGGGCGTGCGGTCCTTGCCGAGGGAGGATTGGCTTCGAATTGAAAACACATATCTGGATCGAGTGACGAGGAAGGCGGAGATCCTTGCCAGCCACCCAGAAAACACGTTTTTGTATAATGGCCTTGCTGAAGAACCGATTCGGGAGGCGTACAACGACATTATCAATTTCATGTGCCAAAAATACCCGTCATGTTTCCAACGACTGAATGAGAAACAAGTGTTCAATTCAATCACCAACAGGACGATACCGACCAATTCAGACGGAGTAGCGGTAAACACGCTGATTCAAACGCTGGGTGAAAATCTCGAGGAGGATGTGCTGATCCTCATGAAGAATGAACAGGACGGGAAGTACTATCTCCGTGGCGGAACGTTTGCGTTCCCATCAGGGTTTAATCCCGAAGAAAAGCTCAATAAGCCCCTGAGTGAGATACATCAGCCAGTACCAGGTTATCGAGAGAAATTACAAAAACCAATGGACCTGTACTTTGATCGAATGAAAAGTGGCAGCTATGTTGTTCGATTCAATTGGGGAATCCAGGAACATACCAAGCTCTACGCGCCGAGCGAAAATCATGCAGATGCGGACACGGAGACAGTCGAAGTATTGGACCCCGCCAACTTAGATTTTTCCAAAGTGTTTCTACGAGTGGAGAGACAGACGTTGACCCGTCTTCCCCAAACAGGCGCAGTTGTATTCACTATACGCACCTATCTAACCGCTTTGACAGAACTAAAGCAGGAATCATGCATAAATGATCTGATTCTCGCCTTAGACGCACTCCCTGATGACATGGCGCATTACAAACGAACCAGGGCATGGGGCGCAGCAGTTAAGTCTTTCCTGCAGAGCCAATAGAATGGGAGAGTTACCCGGCTGGTTGGATAAGGCGAGAAAAGAAAAAAGTCAAAAAAAAAAAAAAAAAAAAAAAAAAAAAAAAAAAAAAAAAAAAAAAAAAAAAAAAAAAAAAAAAAAAAAATTGATCCCAACGCATCTCAGACATTTCTCGCTGGTTTTGTGAGAACAGCTACTTATTTTGTGTGTGTGTGTGTGTGTGTGTGTTTGAGAGGAGGGGTGTTGCAGTCGTGTCGATCTCCGATCGAGAAAAAAAAATAATAAAACGAGCCTGTAGGCGCGTTATTCCCTTTTTTCCCTTCCCCCCCTTTTTTTTTAGGAAGACCACAGAACTGTATAAATAGTTTTTGATCTGCCCCAACACACGTCTATATTTTCTGTTTTCCACAAAAGCGTATAAAAATAATGACCATGAACGAACGGCCCCAAAATATCGGTATCAAGGCCATGGAACTCTACGTTCCTAGCCGAAAAGTGAATCAAGCTGAGCTTGAAAAGTTTGATGAAATTCCTCAGGGGAAGTACACCATCGGCCTTGGCCAAACCAACATGAGCTTTGTCGATGACAGAGAAGATATCTACTCCTTCATGCTCACTGCTGTCAACAACTTGATGAAGAAGAACAACATTGATCCAAACTCAATTGGTAGATTAGATGTTGGTACTGAGACTTTGTTGGACAAGTCCAAGTCCGTCAAGTCTGTCTTGATGCAGCTTTTTGGCGACAACACCGACATTGAAGGTTTGGACAGTGTCAACGCTTGTTATGGTGGCACCAACGCTCTCTTCAACGCCGTCAACTGGGTCGAATCATCCTCCTGGGACGGGAGAAATGCCATCGTTGTTGCTGGTGACATTGCCATTTACGCCAAGGGCAACGCCAGACCAACCGGTGGTGCGGGTGCAGTTGCCATGCTCATCGGTCCAGACGCTCCTCTTGTCATGGAACCAATCCACGGCTCCTACATGGAACATGCTTATGACTTTTACAAGCCAGACTTCACTTCTGAATACCCAGTTGTCGACGGCCAATTCTCTCTGACCTGTTACACCAAGGCTGTTGATGGTTGCTACAGGGCCTACAATAAAAAGTCCAAGAGCGATAAGGGCATTGATCAGTTCGATTACTCTGTCTTCCACGTCCCAACTTGCAAGCTTGTCACAAAGTCCTACGCAAGATTATTGTACAACGACTACCGAAATGATCCATCCAAGTTTGATGGCTCTGTGCCAGACGAGATTAAGGACCTCTCTTATGAAGAATCTCTAACCAACAAGATTGTTGAAAAGACCTTCTTGGGTTTGGTCAAAGAGCGTGCCAGCACTTGTCTCAATCCATCTCTCACCGTTCCAACCAACACTGGTAACATGTACACTGCCAGTGTGTTTGCGTCATTGTGCTCTCTTTTAACCTACGTCAAGCCAGAAGACCTCTCTGGTAAGAGAATTTCTCTCTTCTCCTATGGCTCTGGTCTTGCAGCCAGTTTGTACTCCATGGTTGTGAAAGGTGATATCTCTACTATTGTCAAGAACTTGGATATTGAAAACTTGCTCGAAAACAGAGTCACTGTCACCCCGCAAGAATACGAAGCTGCACTGGCCACTAGAGAAAAGGCTCATTTGGCCAAAGATTTCACCCCACAAGGTGACATCAAGGATCTTCGACCAGGTACCTACTACCTCACCAAGATTAACGAAAAGTTCCAACGTCAATACGATGTCAAGGCTTAAATCTCAACTTGTAATTTTTAATAGAAATTTAATGTATCTTATGTCCATACTAGTAATCAACACAGTGTGAATTAGCACACGGTTCGAAACGAAAGTAACTTTATAGGCGCATGCTTATGCGATGTTTTTCAAGAAGGCTGAGACGTATGCATATGCATAGATTCTTGTGGCTGAGACTCGCTGACTTGATCGCCGGGTTCACTCCGAGCCTTGTTGTCTAGATCAGCCGGTTTGTTCCCTACTTTTTTGTTCGTTCTTCGGAAAGTTTCTTCGGGCAGTTCGTCTGTGTTGTTATACACAATATTATGATAATAACGTATAAGGTCTTTGATATGAAAAACCACAGTTTGGCACAAGACTTTGGCCACATCTACGAGACTCGCAATGAAAATAGTAAAGATGAAGCATTTCGCTGCAAGAGTAAGTAAATTTATCACTTCCCTCTCGAATTGCAACTCCGATTCGGACTTCATTTCTACAGTGACTACGTTTGAAGTATTCAATAATGATCAAAAGAGCACTAGCAATGCGTGCTCAATTAAACAAATTGTACTCAGGGTTACAACAGGTCATGAACACGGCTGCATGCATACAACGTGTTGTATTAGAAGAATACTCACTAGCACCAATATGATAGCACTCAAACTTTATTTCTTTTAAGATGAATCGGCAGCCATTGTCCAATTTAAATAGACCGCCTACTGGACACTATCAATTACTTTTTTGGTATGATCCCAAACCAGTTTCTGCGATTCATCGTCAAACTTGCCCTTCTCCGCCATACTTTGCGTAATATCAGCAAGTCTCCCATCAAAAAGGTACCCACCACCAGACGAAAAATAATCTGAACAAGAGTAATGAAGATAATGCATTCTTTCACCACAATCTTCATTCGGTTCAAGAAAACACTTGAAAACGGCCCACGGATACCGCAAATACCAGGGCAGATCGCGAGCCACGTTGGATTGCACTGCACCCGGGTACACATGCATGTATACGACATTTGGATGTTGGTCTCCGAGCTCATGGCATGCCAATGACATGTAAGTTGATAATCTTCCGAAGAGCGTCATGAATGAACCGCTCTTAAAGTCCATATGATCTTTATCCACAGGACCAGGGACTGTAGGATTTGCCACAAAGTTAACCCGCGCTGGTTCACTTTTTTCAGCTGCTGTTTCAAGCAGACTACTAAGGCCAAGAGCAAACTTGACACGGCTGTAGTAAAAAACAACTAGGTTTTCAATCAATCCTTCGGAACTTTCAGTTCGATCAAATTTAATCAATCCTTGACTAAGACATAACGTGTTAATCTTGTCAACTTTGGTTTTTATTTCGTCAATGGCCTTCTGAGCTTCAGACAGCAAAGCGAGATTATGCTGGAGAAATCCATAAGTACCTTCAGGATTGAGCTCCTTGCATTTTGCAATGATACGGTCCGCAGCCTCAGAGCTGCGACCAACAAGATAGATCACAGGGTTCTTGGTGTGGCGAGCGAATGCATAAACAGCGCCTTCGCCAATTCCTGAGGTTCCACCAACAAACACACCCACAGGTTTTTCGACCTTCAAGGTCGTTTCTGATTCAATGTTTTGCTTACGAACGTTGGCCTTACTCCCGTCCATGTTGCGTATTCTAGCTCACTAGTGGAAAGTATCACATTATATAGGGGAACTTGGATCTGCGTGGGTATTGACGTATTTGGCGGGGCCCGTAAGCTCATCGAGCGATCTCGGCTCTCCGATGTAACACGAATTGTGCTGGCTTAAGTCCGATAAGTTCAAGCGCCCTTGTCGGATTGGCGACACCACCGTTCGTTATACTCCGGCCGGCACTATCAGTCTTAAGACCGTTCCTTCACGGTTGGCAAGAAATGTGTTTCATTATTTGTGAAAATGTGTTCGTTATCAATATCTATGTATTCTTTGTTAATTAGGTATTTATCGACTTTCCTTTATCCTGGCAATTACTATATATTAATAACCACTCCGCAGAAGCTCAACTGTGGACTCAACCCACAAGTTATGTATAACTAAATAGCTTTATTACTACTAAACACTATCAATTACCTCTTTGGTATGATTCCAAATTAATTCTTGCGATTCCGCATCATACTTTCCTTTTTTCTTCATCTCTTGAGTAATATCTGCAAGTTTACCATCAAAAAGATAGCCGCCACCGGTTATGAAATATTCGGAACTGGCATAATGGAGATAGTGAAGTCGTTCTCCGCAATCCTCGTTTGATTCGAAAAAATAGTTTGCAACTGCCATTGGGTACCGGAAATACCACGGCAGATCTCGTATCAAGTTTGACTGAACTGCCCCGGGGTATTCATGGATGAACACAACATTTGGATACAATTTCCCGAGCTCAAGACACGCCAATGACATGTAAGTCGGGAGTTGATTAGCAAACTTCATAAATGAATAGTCCTTCAAGCCGACATGATCTTTGTCCACAGGATTTGCAATAGTTGGATTTGCCACAAAATCAACACGAGCTGGTTCACCCTTTTCAGATGCCGCCACCAAAAGATCGACAAGACCAAGAGCAAACTTAACACGGCTATAGTAAAACACGACCAACTTTTCATCTAACCCTTCAGAGGTGTTACGTCTCTCCAGTTTAGCTGCTCCTTGACTAAGGCACAACGTGTTGATTTTGCCAGTTTTTGTCCTAATCTCTTCAATTGCCGTTTGAACTTCAGAAAGCAATGCAAGATCATGCTTGAAAAATACATACGTGCCATCTGAATTGATTTTCTTGCATTTTTCAATGATCTCTTCAGCTGCCTTGGAGTTACGACCAACAATATATACCACAGGTCTCGTAGTGTGGCGAACGAATGCGTAAACAGCTCCCTCGCCAATTCCGGAGGTACCGCCCACAAACACTCCAACTGGACTCTCTATCATCAGTTTGGTTTCAGATTCAATGTTTCCCTTCCGGACGTTAGATTTACTGCCATCCATGATTAATTATAGTCAAATGTAATGATACGGGTATATGCACCTTTGAAATTTCTATCCTGACTGCTGTGCGCTATCTCGGTTCACCGACAGGGCTAGTGACCTCATCTCCGCTATACTCCCCACATCGATCGGACCACCGATCGCGAAGTACTGCAGTCGCATAAGGATCTAGTTAATTTTAAGTAGATTGTCTGCAGCCGTGTGACCACGAATTAGTCCGCGGCTTTTCTATTCGCTGAAACAAATCAATAAAAAATCTTCTCTGCGACTGGCAGCTTGCAATTTTCCTGTAACCGGTGGTTTTACTTCATTTCTGTGAAAGAAGACGCAGAATCAACAGCTCGCAGAAACCACATTTTCCAATTCCAGATTTGCTTTTACACGTACATAGCATTGTCACATAAAAAACGTTCGACATCTGTCTCCCCACAATATGATGTTGTGAAGTGCTGCCGACCTTGGGACTTTGACCAAAACATGAACAAAACAAAATGAACGAACGCGTATATCAGGCCCAATATCTAGTGCCGCCTCAGTCAGACACTACTCCAATTAAAAGATTCAACCTTCAAAGGGACAGTAACCGCATAGCAAAACTCACCCATGCGCGTCATTCGGCACCGTCTCTGGACGACTCCATAGCAGCTGCTGAAAAGCAGCCTACATTAGAGGCACTCGAACTGGACTATATGATGATTCGAAAGACATTAACTGCGTTGGAAGAGCGCGTTGCTCTACAGGAAGAAAAACAGGAACAGATTGGTAGTAAAATGGATGCGAAAACTACGGCGGCTGAGCCGCCTTTTACAAATGTGCCAAAGCAAAATAAAAAACAACCACTATCCAAAACGACATTACTAATCCTCGCTTTATTGATTATATTGGTGACTATTCAATTATTCAGACTCTTAATCATATATCTGGACAATGAGGAGTCTCAGCTACGGAGGGAACTGGGCCCGGGATTATACCGGGAAGGATGGTTGGAATACTCCACTATTTTTTATTGACCCTGCGGGTGATTAATTCGACCTACTATTATTTATAATTTTTCCCCCAACTTTTTTGATATATAGCATTTTGGACCTTGTTCGTCGACGCTATTCCCCCACGGATTTGGACTGCCCAACCTCAAACAAACAAGCTCTCTTAAATGCTCCGGAACACCAAGGGTTCGCCTAAATAGCGGAATACGTTTACCGATCCGCAGACCCGCACGCCGGATCTGCCACCCACCCTGTGGGGTAAAAATGTGGGGGACGCCCCAAGGGGGGAATATATATTCAGGGAAAGTTTAAGCCAATTCGCTATACATCCAGGAAATATGACTGACGTGGAAAAGCACACCGAATCCGTAGTTGAAGCTCATATCGGTACCGCCGTTGGGCATGATAAGGCCGAGGAATTGGTCGGAAAAGAGACATTGGAATCCTTAGAGGCCACCGACGAAGAAATCAAAAAAATTTTCTGGAAGGTGGATTTTTTCATTTTACCGGTGATTGCCGTGTGTTATGTTTTCTATTATGTTGACAAAACAACGTTGTCCTATGCAGCTATTTTCGGGATCAAGGAAGATTTGCAACTAAAAGGTGATGAATACAGCTGGCTGTCTTCCATTTTTTATTTTGGCTTTCTGATCTGGTCTTTCCCATCAAACTACCTCATGTTAAGATCTCCGGTTGCCAAATATCTTGGCTTCAACATTTTCTTGTGGGGGGCTTTCCTTATGATTCAAGCCGCCTGCCAGCAATTCTGGTCGCTTGCACTTGTGCGTGCATTTGGTGGGGCTGCCGAGGCCATTTCCGACCCTGCGTTCATGTTGATCACTTCAATGTGGTATACCCGACGTCAGCAGCCAGTTCGAATTGGGTTATGGTATTGTGCAAACGGAATTGGTGTTGCTGTAGGTGGCCTTTTGGGCTATGGCATTGGTAATATCAAGGGATCACTGCCATCATGGAAGTATGAATTTTTAATCATTGGCGCGGCATGTGCTGCGTGGGGGATTTACATTTTCCTGTTTGTTCCTGACACCCCTATGGACGCAAAGTTTTTGAATGATCGTCAAAAGAGGATTTTGATTCTAAAGTTGAGTGAGAATCAGACGGGTATCTCGAGCAATATATTCAAATGGAGCCAGTTCAAAGAAGCTGTCACAGATATTAAAATTTGGCTTTATTTTTTCATTGGACTGTTTGCCAACATTCCGAATGGTGGGTTTTCAAATTTTGGTACAATGATCATTCAGGGATTTGGATTTTCAACTTTGGGTACGACACTACTTCAAATTCCATACGGTGCTGTCATTGCGCTTTCAATTTTGTTGGCAGTATACGTCAACGACAAACTGTTGCCACCTGGTAAGGGCCGTTCCATGATGGTGGTATTGTTCATGTTACCAAACGTGTGTGGTGCCTTTGGTCTCTATTTCCTGCCTGACGAAAACAAGGTTGGCAGGTTGATCTGCTATTACCTATCTGGTCCTTACAATGCAGCATTTGTTTTGTTCTTGTCTCTGTCCACTTCCAATATTGCTGGACATACAAAGAAAATTACCACAAACACGTTATTATTTATTGGTGTCTGTATTGGAAATATCGTGGGTCCATTCTTTTATAAGAGCTCGCAAGCACCTCGCTACCCACTGGGGATGGGATCGTTACTGTTCTCTCATTTCATGGAGATTGCCTTAGTCATTGCCTTGGGATTCTTATATTGGCGGGAAAATAAAATCAGAGATAAGACGCATGTGGGCACACAAGAGGATTTATCCAATGCCTTCATGGATATGACTGATAAGGAGAACAAAAATTTGCGTTATGTTTATTAGGTGTTATAGTTAAAATACAATGATTGATCTGACAATAATAATAATAATAATATAGATGCATTAAGTTACACTGATCTTATTTAATATGCACTGACCTCAGTAAAACTGTCTCGATTATTTTCATTAAATGTTTCTTCGTTATTGTCACTTTCTGGGGTTGATGTTTCTGGCGAGGGTGATGCAATTACTCTTGAATAAGGTCTATCGTTAATATTATTAGTGGTATCTCCCCCAGTGTTTTCATTAGTTCCATCATGAATAGCAATTTCCCCTTCATTTTCTTCATCTTCCTCTTCAATTTCTTCATCTCCAAATATCTTATTATAATTCAAAATCATAGATTTCAAAATGTTTTGCATGGCTCCCAAATCGTTCGAAACAGATGCTGTAGCACTGGATGAAGGAAGGAAACTCATGGAAAATACAATTGCCAAGTTTACTGCATGCATTCTGTTCGTATCACCATATTCCTGTACCTTGGACAAGTGCTCAGTCAGTCGCCTCAGCAGATGAAAGTTGCTTTTTGGCAGTTTGTAGACACAATTAGACAACCGCCTCAAGTTTACCCCATTATTCGTACCACAAGATACAAAATCACCGAATAACTCTGCGGTCAACAGCGGTTCTGGCAGTTCCCGCAAATAAAGTTTGAAACAACCTGCCACCGTGTTGATATCAAACCATCGATCATCTTGCATGCTCACCTCGTGGCCGGCGTCAAAAGAGTTTTTCAATGCATTGACACTTGCAACAGAACCAGGAATTCTATACAACCCAACTTCCTGGAGACCTCTTGCCTCAATCTCACTAAGCAACACATCAACAACCTTCGGCACTTCTCTTCCTTCTCTTTCACAAATAATGCCAACAGGGACTCCAAATACTTTAGTGTAGCTTGGCGATGTCTGCGCCTTGAAGATTGCATATCTCTTTGCATTGTTTGCAACCGTAACCCAATCATCCACTTCATTATCAGCCGGCGTCTGGAACACGTACTCTGTTCCATTAGTAGTGATTTTAAATGAACCCTTGGCTGCTGAGTTATTGGCAATCTCGCAATCAGCCAAATTCAAAACGACCTGTGGTTTGGTCCTGGTGGTATCAAACGTGTCCGGCAAATCAGATGGGTGAATGGGCCTTTCAACGGGAATATTAGTAAAACTACTCGAAAAGGCCATTGAAATTGGTCGAACTGCCTTCAGAATACCTCCAAATCTAGATCGTGATTTCCTGCTTGAAATTGAACCGCTTGAGCTAGAAATGGAGCCGGTTTTTTGTTTTGATATTGCGGCCCTTCGCATTTCTCGTGTCTGCTTTTCCAGCGATTCAAACTGGCGATTATCACGTCGATGCTTTTCAATTTCAGCAGTGACCAGCTGAGTGAAAACCTTGTTCTTCGAACTAGACTTTGGGTACTCCTTTGCTTCCTTGGTAGCCGCGTCCTTGACGGTTTTCTTTTCCATCCAATACAGATTCTTGTCAGGATTGACAAGGAATGAAAACTTTTTATACCTGGCGGAAACATTTTCAATGCCCTCAGCGACCCATGAGGCTTCAAGTCCTTCATTGTAAGCCCGCATACTCGACATGCTGGTCAAAAAGTTGTAAACATAGCGTCGCTTATCAAAGTTAATCAACGAGGGGTTTTCCACGCTCATGTTTGGAATATAGCAAATAATCTCCAACAACCTTTCAATAATCCATCCAACACATGGGGTAAGTGGCTTGTGTGAAACATCCAATTGAAGCTGTTCTGTAATGATGGTTGGGATAAATGGCTCCACAACATTCACAGGACCGGCAAAGGTACCACTTCCAAATTGTTTGTTAATGTCCTTGATCGCTTGGATCCACGAGTTCGCAAACATCCTGCTTTCTGGTCGAAGAATGGCTGCATTGTACGCTGATTCTAAAAATCCAGTAATGTTTGTTGAAATACCCGTACCACTGCTATCATCCTGAGCGTCAGTGTTCGGGAACAATTCGATCTGCTTCATCCTGAATTTCATGATCCCTAAACTCTTCAACACTGTACACATTCTGGCAATTCGCTCTTCCTTCGTGATATTGGAATCGCATACTTGACTTGTGACATAATTGATGATGTTTTGATGCAATTTGAAAATGTTTTGAATGGTACTTGGAAACATGTTGATAATCTTATCGTCTGGATTGCCATCCCGGTAAAGGGTTTCAAAATAGTTGTAAACATCCTGAATAACCACGTCATCGTCATGAGTACTGTACTTGTAATTGAAAAACCCGGTTACATCTGCACTGTGTTCTTCCAGTACTGAAAACAGTTCTAACCAATCATTCAGCTGAATCAACGTGAAATGCTCAGACACAATGACATCAACCTCTTCAATAAACTGTTCCAGCTTGTAGAACAGGCCCTGTTGAATGGGTTCTGCTGACGTCGAAATTGGCACCTTTGGCAGTAACGGCCTCACATCATACGGCCGATACGACTTTTTGATAAATAACTTTCGAACTTTCTTATGCAACGTTTCGATAGACTTGAGGTAGTTTTTGTACTCTTCCTTGATCGGCAACGCTTCCTGCCAATTGACAAAGTCCGATTCAAACAACTTTAGCAAGTCCAAGAATTGATCTCGCACAGCCAGATCATTGACAAAGTCACCAAAATACTGTGAAATCCATAAATGGCAAGCTTCTAACACACCAATCTGTATTTGTGCCACAATCTTCCAATCAATACTCTCCGGTGCCGCATCGCAATGTGGTTCCCAATTTGGAAATTCTTCTTCTTCACGGTTTGTGATTGAAAGCGCGGCATTTCGTGCACCCAAAAATCGTTGCCTCAGACTTTCCAACAGCTGCACTGGCGAGCAGAAGCTTCTAAAGGTAGCGAAAAAAGCCAACGTATTCAAATCCATGTCAATTTTGAACTGCTTAGAGTACGAGTCTTGGATAAAGCGCCCGAATTCGTTGACGCCGAGGACCAATATGTCCACTAACCGGTCCAAATTAGCTGCCTTGACAACCACATCAACAATTTGGCCATTCTTTGAGTCAAGCAATTGGGGTTTGGAAACTTGACGAGAAAGAGGGGCCACGAGCAGTCCATTACTACCCGAGTTGTCATAATCCATCGACTTGAGTATGACGTCATCGCCAGCATGGTAGACTTTTGATTCCATGTTCAAAACGTCCTTGACAACCTTGATAACCTTGTGACGGGAATCATGGGCCAAAACGAACATTCTACCTGATGTATCCAAATCCTTCACTTCAGTAGTTGATGGACTGGCGCCGTAGTTATTCAATGAAGAACTTGATGAACTGGTCGATGTAACAGACAATCCGCTGGTCGAGCCATGCCTAATATTTGCAAGATTACTGTTAGTGGCCGCAACTGCAGCAGCTGCTGCAGTGCTTGGATTTGCCGAGGTAGTAGCGGTCAATTCCCTATTGCCACCCCGTATCGATCTCTTTTGTGGCGGCTGCGCAGAGACACCACTGATGGATACCAAGACTTGTTTAGGGAACAACTTATAACAAGAACCGGTGTCCGTGAAGATCAATGGCAGGTAAGATCCTGTGATGAGAGGCGGTTTTTGCGCATAATGGTGCTTCAGGTAAGAATCTGACGTGGCCGGTTCCACCGCTAAGGACATGCGCAAAATCGTTTCTGGGCTAGCGACAGGGCTTTCATAATGATGTGCAAGCAGCGCATACAATAATTTTTGCAACGCGGGAAGGGGTTCTGGTGGACTATCAAAAGTGTCATTTTGAGGAATTTGATCCAAATAACTGACCCAACGCTCAAAGGCCGTTCGAATTCTGTTCAGCCTGCCTTCGCATTGTCGATAGGTCGAGCCTTCCTCGTACTTCACACACAAGTCACCAAAAAATGGAACCACCCGTTCCTTGGGGTAGGTCATGCCAATACCTTGAGGTGCCAACACATGGTAGGTGCATTTCCTTGACATGTCTGCGATCATTAGCCTTCGTTCCAAATCAAAGACCACAGGCGCCCATTCTTTAACCACCCGATCTCTCAATTCGCTTGAAACATGGCTCCAGGTATCCCTCAGTCTCATCACTGGAACGGAGCAGAGAACTGTGGCAATGGCCAGCCAACCGACCATGTCACCGCAACTCTTCAATGCGTTTCCGAGATTAATCCAGTGGGTGACTAGTTTACCCCGATAGACTGCGTCCACCTTTTTGTGATTACCAAATAAATGATCCAACAGCAGCCCACCAAGAAAGTGGATATTGGTCGAGTCAAACACCAGTGGCGAGTGGCGATGATACGAATACTTTGTCGTGAACAATAACGAAATGTCTGAAGTTGGAGACCAGTCCCGTGAAAACGCCAAATGGAAATAAAAAATCTGCGAGGACAACAGATCAGTTGACATTTCCAAAAAGAGCTCGGGGGGCACTGTGGAAATTTGAGCCTGCTGCTTATTCTGGGCCACTTCCGCCTTATTCAAGAACCCACGTAATCGCTCTGACATGTTCAACATGGCCGGGGTGGCGCCCCAAACAATCTGTTCTTGATGCGTGCCATACGACAAGATTGCCGTCATTGAATTCTGCTTCAATGTGACGGCCTTTTTGAGCTCGTTCGTGACGGCGTCATCCAAATGGGATATAGATTCTATCAGATGTAACAGCCCAGAAAAGATTGTAGTATCCAAAAGCATTCCTGGGAAATTTAATAATACAGTTTCAACCACCAGCTGCAAGCGCTCGACCAAGCCCTTGGCAACTGCCGCCGATCGCGACAGCTGGGTCATGTTTGCGTATTCCGTCATGATTTCAAACCCGGCCACGATGTCGCTCAATAGGGGCAGCAGCAAGATGGTGGTCTTTGCAAACTCGTCCGAATCGCCAAACAGGACGGTGTGGCAGATTGCCTCGTCAGTTCCCCCAATGATGCGCCCCCTTCCGTCATAATCCAGATCTGGGTGAGGATCTGTGCCTTTGTAGGAAATCTGCACGGGGGCCGCCTCTGCGGTATTATTATTATTATTACTGGTGATGGTGGTTGTGGAGGTTGCGGTAGACGGGCCTGCGCCTAGATTAAAAGTGTTGGAGGTGGACGAGGACGCAGTGAGCGTTTTGGCAATCGTATTAGTTGAATTTGAAGTGGAAAGGACCCGCTTGTGAGTGCTCGGTGTGTTCGTGGTACTTGTGGGCGTGCTTTGCTGTTCTATTGGCGCCGAAGAGTCGAAATGGGACACGCCCAGGTCAGTTGGAGGCTTGTAGAGATTTATGCTTCCATTTTTGATAACTGCTCGATTCAATCGATAAAACGGTGCCGCCGTCGATGGCTGTATGTACCGATTCAGCCAACCTTCTTTGGCGTCAGAGGTTTCCGACACGGGGTTGGAGTAGCTATGTTTATGCATATCTGGAATAGTGCGGTTAGTCAAAAAGCAATCAAATAACGTGTCTATTACACTTACCTCGATACCCGTGATTAGTAGTGTGGCTATTAATGATATTGACGGAAGCAGCGGAGAAAGTTTCGGCAACGTGAGGAGACGACGATGTTGATGATGATGCGGTTCTAAAAACAAAACAGTTAGTAATTAAAGTTTAACCACCAAAGGGGACGAATAATATACACTTTAACAAGAGAGCAAACCACAAAAATAAGAGTCCAGAGACAAACAAACCGTTCTTCTTCCAGGGGTTGGAGAGACTGCGCACACTCTAGATGATGATGCGGGTCGGTGTGTTCGGTATGACAGGAGTGATTCTATGATGTGTGTGTGGGTGTGGGATGAAGACAGATTTCTTTTCGAATACCCAACGTGAGCTGTAAAATGGCGGTGTCGCTTAAAAAGGGTGTGGGTAAATAGAATACTCGCTGGCTCGTTTTTTTTTTTTTTTGTGTTGTTGTTTCGTTCACACTCACAAAAAAAGGGGTTAAAAAAGAAAAAACCCGAGAAAAAAAAATTATTAGCCCTGATTTTTTCGCCCGCAAAATGAATGTGCTAATGGCAAAAACAAAAAAAGGGGTAACCCGAAAATCTCGAATCTGCTCAGCAGAAGAAGAACGGTGGCTAACAGCGTCTCCGAAGGAACGGCGCGCGTATTGGAATCTGATTTTATGGTTTCTCATTTGTTAGAGTGTGGGCGGTAAACCTACTCTGCGGTGGATATGAATACGATTGTGTCCGTTGCATCTCCGATGGCGTCCATAGTGTCACTAGCTATCACAACCTGTTCATTATCTACATATATATATCAACACAAACCTTCGTATCTCACTGTGTATTATATGCAGAGTTTGGATCGGGAAAAGCCTGTTCGATGAATCGTACATATACATGAAACTTGGAAATGAGCTGAGAATAATCCTCACACCCCTGTTTCTCCAGTGCGGCTCGCACGGTGTGTGTTTCACTTTTAGTTCCACGGGTGGCCTCCTTTTTAGGTTTCTCCCACCCCTTCAAATGCCGAGGTGGAGCGAGACCCACGGAAATTTGAAACGTGTAGCAGCTTCCGGCTGCGCTCGTGTCTTTTCGCTCTTTTTTTTCCTCTACTCTTTGTAGCTCTGCAGTTATCCCCCGGGTCTCCTCTCCACGCTGCATATGTCACTGTGCAGTGATGCGTTTATGTGAGATGATGCCATAGGTTGCTTGTTGCACAGACCGACGAATGAGCCATATGCAGCATATGCCCCCACCTTCCCGAGGCTGCAGCACCTGCAGCAAGATAATATATATCGACTTCGGGGCGAAGCCCCAACCAAGGGGTGGTATTATGCATATTGGCTAATGAATCACTGACTCACTCTCACAGCTCGAAACTGTCGAGATTGAGGGAGAGGAAGCAAAACGCGGTCGGGAGACCAATGTGCATATGAGGGGCTCGTAATATACATGGATTATAAATGCGTCTACTGTAAGGGTGCGTAGAGAACTTGTGTGACATATTTCCGTGAATACCGCGAAATGGACGCCACGGCAAGTACGTTGTGTTTGATAGAGGTTGTGGCCAGATGATTGAGAACCACATGATTAGGGATTGGCAAAATTGAGTTGTTGTCCTTTTCTGTCGAGTCCGAGTTCAAGATGACGCCTTCCAAGTGTGGCGGAAGCACTGGTGGTGTCACAAAGTCGGACGACACGAACTTGTCCATCACCTCCGGGTTTGTGAACACTTCCGGAATTTCAGTGCCATATTCTCGCTCCGGTTCCATCACCACCACCTGATCGTCTCGTACTCGTTCATAATTTTCACCCAGATCATCGTCTTCGTTGGCGATCAGATCCTCGAGGGAGCTTGGTCGTTCCTCGCCAACTTGGATATAGTTTACTAAATTACCCATGGAATCGGTGGCGGTTGGTAAATCGTCCGAGCATTTGAGCTCATTGTCCACCAAAAACCGTAATCGGTGGGTTCCCGCTGGCAATCGCAAATTTGTGCTGAATTCTCCATTTTCATGTTTAGTGAGACGGATCATTTGTCGCCAGCCCGTGAACGAGCCAGTCACATATACCTTGGATCCGCCCTGTGTCCATTCAATCTTTGTATCGTATTTTTCCTCTTCCTGAACCTGTGCGGTTAGATCTACCTCCTCGCCGGAGTTAGCCCGCGATAACGACGGGAATTGTTGACTGTCAGTTAGTTTCATTCGTTCCAGCTCTTCCTCAACCTCATTGTCATGCTCTGTCTCCAAGACAATTGCCGACTTTTGTCTCGAGAACTTTGGTCGCGGAGGGGTTGCGACAGGTTCGACTTTTTCTACATGGCTGAATTCCGGAGTTTGCTGTTCAAATGACGATTCTCGATAGACCTGGGTGGTTGTGCTGGTGGTGGTAGTGGGGGGCTTAGGCAATAGCGGGTTCCCTCCATTAGCATTATTATCGCCATATGCAGGTTGTGGTGGCGGCTGCTGCTGCTGTTGTTGTTGTCGTAGTGCTGAGGGAGAAGGCTGTTGCTGGGGATCAAAGTTTTGTACATCTGTAGGGATGCGCTCGTCCGCAGACGACCGCTGATGCTGCGTCGAGCTTTTTCGCGTCGAGTGTCTATTTTTTCTAGCCTCCTCCTCTTGCGATGCTGAATTTCCCATAGTTCCCTTGTGCTGATGAAGGATCGTATTATTACGTTGTTACACTGTTTTGGGACAATAGTCTCAACTAGCTTTTTTTTTTTTGTTGTCCGTTCCTAACCCTGTGTATGACGACGACGACGCAATTTGGCCTTTCGTTAGGGCAAGTTGAACAGTCCCGTGGTGGGCTGGTCTCTGTGCATTTTGCAGAGTCACTAAATAGACCGCCTGTTGAGGGTAGGTTGTATAATATTGACCCCATTACAGGTACTGTGATATTGTTCACAGAACTTGACGACCAGTCGCCCAAGTTTAAGATTCTTATCAACAGGCAAATTGGCAGACTGACGGGTAAGTGGTTTTGTGCGGTATCTGTAGACCAAATCGCTCATATGGAATAGTACTGGAA
>JAJLUK010000032.1:28476-58719 GCA_030570055.1 Blastobotrys chiropterorum
TTTTTTTTTTTTTTTTTTTTTTTTTTTTTTTTGTTATCCGTAAAAAGGCCACCGAACTGCCCAGAGGCCATTGCGAATTAGCCTTTTTTCCAGGCAAAACTATTCTGCGCCTCACAGAGCTATCCTTAGCTTAAAAAAATAAAATAAATGGAGAACCCACCGAAGCTAATTGCTCTGCGAGCTGCCTTTCTCTTCCACCAAAAAAGCACAGGCGTTTTTGGCAAGGCTGTATAAAGTCCGAGGCCGATTGTCACAAGAACAACCGCTGTCCTTCCCATATCCCGTAACGATCGTTCCGAGAGTTACTAGTTGTGGACTAGTCAGGGTCTCCGACTCTTCTAGAAGGGTTGTGAGGTGCGCAAGTCCGCACTTCTTGCTGCGGGTCTTGCGCAACTCCGCATTGAAACCAATCTTTGACATTCTTTAGATTCGTTATCTGACAAAAAAAAAAAAGAAAGAAAGAAAGAAATCGGTAACTGGTTGGTACTACTCGATTATCATACAGCTTGCTTCTACATTCATATTTTATATTTCAAAAAAAACCAGCCATAAACTGTTGCGCGGTTTCCAATAAGCAACTGACCGCAAATTGTACTATTCAAATATATTATTATGGTAATCCCGTCCAGGACAATTGAGAGTGAAACATGCCGCCAGAAATACATTTTTAATCCGATAGCTCTCCGATACAATGGTGGTTTTCCGCCGTCGATTTCGCCATTAATAATAACCCTGAGCCGCACGGGGCATATAAGACAGGGACCATCTCGTAAAAAAAGTCTCCGATCTGGCCAGAGGACTTGAAAGTAAAAGGATGAAGGCATTACGATTAGCGAAATACGGAGAGCCGGAACAAGCGCTTGAGTTTGTTGACGACGCTACTGCTCCTAGTAAAACCAGTCTCAAGAACAATGAAGTTTACATCAAGGTTTGCGCCGCATCAATTAATCCGATCGATTGGAAGATTGTGGTTGGAATGGTTAAGCCGTTGATGTCGTTGAAAATGCCGAGCCCAATCGGATACGACCTTTCGGGAACTGTTGAGGCCGTTGGGCCTAAAGTGAAGAACTTCAAGGTTGGCGATGAGGTCATGTCGCGCGCTCCTAAGCTGGGCTCGTTCCAGGAGTACATTGTTCTGGACGAGTACTATATCTCCAAGCGGCCATCGAACGTTTCGCTTGTGGAGAGTGCTGGCATTCCACTAGCTGCATTGACTTCGCTAGAAGTTTTTGAAAGTGTGAATATCAAAACCCGAAATTTCAACAAGGCATTCGTTCCTGCCGGTTTGGGTGGCGTAGGCCATTACTCAACACAAATCCTTGCCAATGTTTTCAACATACCCGTTGCGACTACTGTCTCGACAGCCAAGGTTGAAAGAATGAAATCACTCGTTCCTGACATCGAAATTATCGATTATAAGAAGGAAGACTACACAAAGAAACTTTCCAACGTGGATTTCATTTTTGACACCACAGGCGACTTACAAAATGAGGCTAAAATTGTGGCCGAAAAAGGCGTTGTGCGAAGCATTGCTGCGACACCAAGCCACGACGTTGTCTCGAAAAAGTTTGAAGGCATCCCATTCTACATCAAATGGGCGATGAGTTTACTCAACTGGAAAGAAACCAGAGGATTGAAGGCTAAGCATGTCGATTATGAATACTTTTGGCTTAGCCCTGAAGGTGAGAGGTTACAAAGAATTGCAACCTTTATTGAAGAGGGAAAGGTTGAACCAATAACCGACAGCATTTATGAATGGAAGGAGGCCAAAGCTGCGTTCACCAAGGCCAAGAATGGTGGTGTTACTGGTAAAGTGATTGTCAAGATAGCTGATTAAGTAATTTAATTATATTGTTTTTTGTTGTATGCTTATTTTCTCAAGGCGCGGAATGAAAAATTACTAGTTTAATTTGTCAAACTGCGCGCACGCACACACGCGTACATCAGATCGTCAGGAGTATCAGTAGTTATCCTTACTCTTTCAATTGGCAACTTTCGAATGGAACGAGACCAACTAGTCAACTGAGGCACGCTCCCGGCCGCCATTTAACTATGATAATAATGCGTTTTAAATTTTACGCATATGTACATTACGTGTCTGTGCATATGGTAGGTATGTTCATATAAGCCATGGCCTAGTCCATAAACAGCTATAGTTTACGGGTGGAAAAAGATGACATGAGAAAGTAGAACATTTGTATGCTTATTATCACTCTAATTATTTGGTAAGTTCCGGCGTAACTGTTATTTCGCTAGGCGGAGAGTCAGTTCAAGGATGGCCGCATAACTCCATGTTGGAAATGGTCTAAAATCTTCTTGAGCGGCATCCGACAAAACGTAATATCACCTAATTGCATAGCAGCTCTTTGAATTGTCATTGTATTGTATCAGGCAATTGCAACAATCATTTATGCATATATTTTTTAAATATTTCACCAGCTAGAATGATTGTGGCGGTTCGCCTGTTATGCAATTGGCCAGTTAATACATATCGTTTGAGAACTCCAGTCTCACTTCCATGGAATCCAATTAAGCTTACAAATCCAAACGCCGAACATATCCGACCGCTCCACGGTGCACAGATAAACTTTTTCGATATGCATACGCCTGCATATTCATAAGACCACTGAGCCGCACGGCATATATAAGGGGCAAGTGCCTCCGATCTCGCCACAAAACTTGAGTAGATGAGGGCGTTACGACTAGTTAAATACGGAGAGCCTGAACAGGCTCTTGAATTTGTTGACGATGCCACTGCGCCCAGTATTAACACTCTTAAGGATACCGAAGTTTATATCAAAGTTTGCGCTGCATCAATAAATCCTATCGATTGGAAAATCGTCATTGGAATGTTAAAGCCATTAATGTCCCTGGATATGCCCAGTCCTATCGGTTACGATGTTTCCGGGACAGTTGAGGCCGTAGGATCTAAAGTTACGCGCTTCAATGTTGGGGATGAAGTAATGTCACGCGTTGCCAATCTGGGCACTTTCCAGGAATATCTGGTGGCAGACGAACATTATATTGCCAAGCGGCCATCAAATATCGCACTTGTCGAAAGCGCCGGCATCCCATTAGCTGCGTTAACTGCTCTGGAGGCGTTTGAAAATTTAGGCATGGAAAGCCGAAATTTCAACAAGGCATTTGTTCCTGCAGGTCTAGGGGGTGTGGGCCACTATTCAACTCAATTTCTCGCAAAAGTTTTCAACATTCCAGTTGCAACCACGGTATCTACACCCAAAGTTGAAAAAATGAAAGCTCTAGTTCCCGGCATTGAAGTGATTGATTATAAGAAGGAGGATTACACAAAGAAACTTTCTGAGGTAGACTTTGTTTTTGACACCACGGGTGATTTACAGAACGAAGCTAAAGTCGTTTCCGAAAACGGTGTCGTGCGCAGCATTGCTGCAACTCCAAGTTGCGAAGTGGTGTCTGAAAAGTTTGAAGGAGTTCCATTTTATATCAAAGCGGGGTTGAAGGTACTCAACTGGTTTGAGACCAGTGGTATGAGGGCGAAGAATGTCGACTATAAATATTTCTGGCTTACTTCCGAAGGCGAACGGTTGGAACGAATCGCAAAATATATTGAAGATGGGAAGGTTGAGCCCATCACTGACAGTATATATGAATGGAAGGATGCAAAAGCTGCATTTACCAAGGTCAAGAATGGCGGTGTTACCGGTAAAGTAATTGTTAAAGTAGCTGAATAAGCAATTGAAAAATTTATCATACAGCAAGTATTCATAGCTTGGTTGTACAACCGAGTGTGCACAAGTTGACGGCAGACGAGCCTTGATATGCATATTTCGGGCTTCCGAGATGCAACTCTTCACGAACGTTATACGTCACATGATTCCCGAGATTTAGACGACGAAGGCAGCGAAAGGGACAAATTCCAGATGTTTCTTTCATCTACTACAACACAACGACCTACCCTAACTAACAATGAGTAACCGTATGTGTGGTGATAATTAAGGCAAAGCAACAGCCCTATGATTTCTCACTTACTTCGATGCCGAAGCCGCACATAAAATGATCGCTTCATCTGGGAAATGTGAAAGGCGGATGCGGGGTAGAGGGGCAGTATTTAAATAAAGGGATCAGGCGGAAATTGCCTCACCTCCTAACACTTATAAACAGCACAGCCATGAAAGCATTACGACTTGTCAAGTACGGTGATCCTGAGAATGCACTCGAATTCGCTGAGGTGGAGACGCCCACAAAGGACTCCATCAAGAGCACTGAAGTGTATATCAAGGTTTGTGCGGTATCAGTCAACCCACTCGATTGGAAGATTGTTTTAGGGCACTTGAAGCCACTGTGGAGTTTGAATTTGCCCTGTGCCGTGGGATACGATCTTTCGGGTACGGTCGATGCTGTGGGATCCAACGTCACCGAATTTAACGTGGGCGATGAAGTTATCTCCCGAGTATTTGAGATGGGCACATTCCAAGAATATGTTGTTGTAGACCAACAATACATTGCACATAAACCAGCTAGTATACCACTCGTTGAAAGTGCAGGCATCCCATTAGCGGCATTAACGGCCTTGGAATGTTTCGAAAGTTTGAATATGGAGACCAGAAATTTCAACAAAGCATTTGTCCCTGCGGGACTAGGCGGAGTTGGTTCATACGCCACGCAGATCTTGAGTAATGTGTTCAAAATACCTGTCGCAACCACTGTCTCCACAGGAAAAGTAGAGAGAATGCGCTCTTTGGTCCCGGACATTGAAATTGTAGATTACAAGAAAGAAGACTATACAACAAAACTCTCAAACGTTGACTTTATATTTGACACCACGGGAGATGTGCCAAACGAGGCCAAAATTGTGGCACAAAACGGAGTAATCCGGAGCATCGGAAGCAGTATGCCTTCTAGCGAAGTAGCATCCGAACGATTCAATGGAGTCCCGTTTTACGTCAAATATGTTTTGGATTTTGTGGAATGGAAGAATACCCGAGGATTATGCGGTAAAAATGTGGATTATAAATATTTCTGGCTGACGTCGAATGGAGAGCGGCTTCAACGGGTTTCCAATTATATCGAAGAGGATAAAATACAAGTCATCACTGATAGTATCTATGAATGGAAGGATGCCAAATTCGCCTATGCCAAGGCCATTAATGGTGGCTCAACTGGTAAGATAATTGTCAAAGTCGCTGAGTAAAGAGGTATAAGTACTTGGGATAACTACCACTCTTTATCAATAACTCATTTTATTTTACAGATATATACAGGTCTATTTTTTCTTCGTTGGTTTTTCAAATTGAATAAATCGTTGGCTCTCATATTTGGCTTCTTGGGCCTTGTGTGCTTCTTCACGTTCTCTGTCTCTTCTGTTTTGTTCAGCAGTCTCCTCAGCTTTTTCCTTGATGTTGCTGAACAACTTTTTTACCGAATCCTTTGTACTGAGGTTCTTATTTGGGTCAGGAATGTTCTTTGGTAATGGCGAAAGTCCGATAAGGTTTCTGATGGTTGGAGAACGGAATGCAGCGGCTTGACCGCATGACAAGAGACCGTTCAAGGCAAAATAAAAACAAGTAGCTGCAGGAACCTTCATGGTCAATGGAATGGCAATGAGTGGCATCCATGGGAGTATCTTCTTCATAGTCGAGGCGGCTGGAGAAGTACTAGCACCGGTTTCACCGCCCAACTTGAAAGTCGCAGAGTAAATAGCAGCAGTGATAACTTGCAGTCCTAAATATGGATCTGGCGTAGACAAGTTAGAAAACCAGTAGAGACCTTCTGTCATTAAACCTTCGACTGGCACGGCACACATTCTATTGATGCCGGCAAAGATACCAATGAAAAATGGCGCAGCGAAAATTGGACCCATGAGCCATCGGTATTTGATATTATGTTCGGCCATGAGCTTCTTTCGCTTTAATAATGCCTTTTGTCCTTCAGTTGGGTCTTTGGATTTTTGGTATTCTTCGAGAATCTTGTTCATTTCCGGTTGCAATTTACTGAATCTGGCGGTGGTGTCAGAGGCCTTGTAGTAGATTGGAAGCATGGCAGCTCTCATGACAACAGTGACTACACCAATAGTGGCCCACCACGGAAGCCCAGTATAAACATGAGTATATTCAAAAACATGTTGGAAAAAGTCTGGAGGCCACCACCAACTTTGTGCTAATCCGATAGAGTCAAAATACCCAATCTGATCTGGGCTGACCGTCTTTGCCAGCTCAGTGGCATTTTCGACAGCACTGGTAGCTCCAGCTTCCGCACCAGCAGCAGGAGAAGGGGTAGTAGCGCCGACAGAACTAATCTCGGTTTTGATCGCGTTGTTGGAGTTGTATCTGATACCTACAATAGCTCTAGGGCGGATGGATGCCCGAGCAACCGCTCCTTGGGTTCGTATTATCGAACGAAACATGTGTGGTTATCTATCTGTGTGGAGGTGAATTCTCAATTTTTCAGTTTTCCAGTTTTCTATTGGGGAAAAATTTCATTAGCCGTTTGATTGGGACACTGAATGTTTTATTATCCCACCACGAATTTGGATGGGGATAAAAAGGTCAGCGTAACCAACAAATTGTTTCAATGAAATAACCACTGAAGGCATCCGGCTGTAGTCATGCCATTTGAGTATCTGACTGGCTTTGTACATGATTCAATAATGCTTTTTTGTGCTGAACTTCGTGCTATTACTAATACCCAAGACATATTACATAATCCCAAATTAATATCACGACTTTTTTCGCCAGCACTCACACCACACACTAGAATTGCATTTGGCTGCTAGATATGCATAGAAGCCGTCTGGCGAGGACTACTACCCTTTTCAATCCTCGGGGAAGGTTATTCCTGTTCAATAATAGTCAGGTTCGCAATCATTCTAGTGCGTTAACCTGGAGTGTACAACGGCAGAAGGAGGGAGACGTTTCCGCGTCCTCGCCTATTCGGCCCATTTTGGAGAAGAAAAAGCTAGGAAACGTACGGAATCATGAATGGCGAGTGTTGTATAAACATTTCAACATTTTACGAGACAGCAAGAATTACAATGAAGTTTTGAGATTAGGAGAGGTTGTGTTTTCGAAAGATGTTAACAGTGCACCAAGAGAATTGTACGAACAAATGCTCCAAACACTGGCGGAATTTCAAGATGGAAGCACACGTGAGCACAGTGAACTAGGGCTGTCAATTTTTGAAAAATATGTCGAACGAGGATTTTTAAATGAATACCGTTCTCCGGAAATGTTGCATACCCTTTATAGAATCGTTTCCAAGCATCCGGATCCATTTATAAAATATCGCTATTTGAAAATTACTCAATCAATAGCGCAACCAGCCGCTAAACGACGGAAGGAGGCAATGTATGAAAGGCTCATCTCGTTGCACATTGCAACGAACGAATTGGAAGGTGCGGTAGACGTGATGAGAGAGGCAGCGTTGAACGGGATGGGACTATCATACCATTGTAACGAGGTCCTACTAATTGCGTTGCTGGAGAATGGAGATATTGATTTTGCGTGGGAGATTGTATACAGACTGCATGGATCCAAAACGATTTACTCGAGGACATGGGGATTATTTATTTCGTATGCTGCAAAGGCCTATCATCATGACGCCGTCGAATGGACGTGGAAAACGGCGATCATTCCAGGGAACATTGTGTTGGATGACTGGTGTTTTTTGCGAATGATGGAGATTGGCAAACGAAATGGTAACTACGGAATGGTGAGATGGGCATTTTTGCGATATCGACAACGAATCCTGGCATCCGAGCAAAACATTCCAAGCACGGGTAAAAATTTGGCACCATTAGTTGAAGCTCATGCAATCACTGGAGAGATTACGCCGGCAATTGAAATTATAGAACGGTTGGGCGAGGGCGCGTCAGACGTGTCATTGAGAGATTTGCCAGAGTTTATCCAGCTGGTCTCTGCATCATATGAGAATGCAAATCTCTTGGAGAAAAAATTTATTGCATTACAGCAAGATCCTAGATCAGTCGATGCTGTGAAAACACTTCTTTACAACGTGATTCTTCACACTATTGCAAAGGAAAACATTGACAATGCGCTAAACTTTTACCGATACGGACAACTCAAGTTCGACGTTTCGTCCAATGAAGACACCATCCTCTGTATGATAAAAGTGGCTTGCGATCAAGCGGATGTGTTGCTGATAGACGAAATCATTACCGACTGCCAACGGGCCAAAATACCGCTCACGAGAAGAATCTTGGAGCCCATTGTATCATGCCTCAAGAAAAATGAGCTGACAAATGCATTGACCTATTATGTCAAACTAATGGAAAGCTTGGGCATTCATCCTCGAGCATACATGTAAATAGAACCGATACTAATGTGATTTAATTTTTGTACGCCGCCAAAGTAACGCACGTGGTCACCCACCAAAATACGCGTACATTTTTTGTTGTCGTGACTACGCCTCACGTACCTCATATGAAACAATAAACAATACCAACATCAGAAAAACAAATAAAAAACAAAACCCGAAGATATCAACGTCGCACGGATATATACCCTCGTTTCATTGTCTTATTTCGTTAGTGCGACGTCATGGCTCCAGTCGGAAAGGAATCGTCAATTTCTGTAACAGGTGAGTGAGTCGAATCGCTTCCACGACGCAGCGCTAACCGCATACATGTAGTACGGGTACGTCCTTTCACAGAAACTGAAAGTCAGCATCTTCGTCAAAACTCAAATGAGCCAATCTTCCTCGGGGACGGCAGCTTTGCCAGTGCCTCACAGGACCAGCAGTCCCAGCAGCAGCGCATGACCTCCCGGGGCCAAGGTGGAATTCGCAGCGTGATTAACGTTGTAGACGACAAGATGCTCATTTTTGATCCGCCAGAGGGGAATCCAATGACCTCCATGCATAAGGCGGCTTTTCCTGGAAAGAACAACACAAAGCGGATTCGTGAACACCGGTTTGTGTTTGATCGGTTGTTTGATGAGAATTGTTCGCAGAATGATGTGTTCACATATACCAGTAAGCCGTTGATTGACAATATCCTTGATGGATACAATGCCACGGTTTTTGCTTATGGGGCTACTGGTTGTGGTAAGACCCACACTATCAGCGGCAATCCTGATAGTCCCGGGATTATTTTCCTCACAATGAAAGAGTTGTTTGAACGCATAGAAGCGCTTCAGGATACCAAGGTTGTCGATGTTTCGCTTTCATATTTGGAAATCTACAACGAGACTATTCGGGATTTACTGCAACCCAACAATAACCACAAAAGCCTGGTTTTGAGAGAAGACGCTGATAAGAGAATATCTGTATCCAACTTGAGTTCGCATCGGCCACAAACTGTTGAAGAGGTGATGGACATGATTCTTCAAGGGAACGAGAACCGTACAATGTCTCCTACCGAGGCCAATGCCACGTCGTCCCGTTCTCATGCTGTTCTCCAGATCAACGTTACACAGCGCGCGAGAACAGCAGAATTATCCGAAGCGCACACTTTTGCCACATTCTCCATGATCGACTTGGCAGGAAGCGAGCGTGCGGCGGCTACAAAGAACCGTGGTAGCCGTTTGCTGGAAGGTGCAAACATTAACAAATCCCTGCTGGCTTTGGGGAATTGTATCAATGCACTGTGCGATCCGAGGCAGAAAAACCATGTGCCATATAGAGATTCAAAGCTCACGCGATTGTTGAAATTCTCCCTTGGCGGGAATTGCAAAACGGTCATGATTGTCTGTGTCTCTCCGTCTAGTGCACATTACGATGAGACCTTGAACACACTCAAATACGCCGACCGGGCAAAGAAAATCAAGACCAAGGTTGTACGGAATGAGCATAACCTGGATCGGCACGTTGGCTCTTATCTCAAGATGATTACGGAACAACGAGCGGAAATTGAAGAATTGCGGAACCGCGAGAATAAGGCCATCGAACAAGCATTGGCGAAGCATGAACAAACTAGAGTGGCGATTCACAACTCGATTCAAGAGTCTCTGTCAAGTTTGCAAACCACTGTTGAACGGACTGAAGAAAGCAGACAACAGCGAAGCCAGTGCATGGCCAGATTACGGTCGCTATCGAACCAAATTATTCAAATTGAAATGTGGAAAACCGCGCTCGATAAAACCTTTGATGACAACTATTATGACGACGAAAACTTTCCGGAATTTTCCCAAATTAAGCAAACTTGTGCAAATATCATGACACGGCTGGTCCAAGAGCGGGACTCTTTGCAGCACTATTGCCAGACTAGCCTACAGGACGAATTTGCATTGGATTCGGCCATTGGTGTACTATCCAGACGATTGCAGGAGACGGCTGGATGGACAGATGGCGATAACGACACCTTCGAGGCTTTGGCACAAGCCCAAAAATTGAAATGTGAAAATGAATTGTTACAAAATGCATTAACTGAGATACCCGTACCTGGCTCGCTAAAGTCCATGAGCGAGATTTATTTTAAAATGATGTCAAAGTTGTATGAGCTTCAAGGTGGGGCTAGGGAGGAAGTTGTGTACGATCGCATCAGGGCCATGTTTGATGAAATGGTACAGAGCTGTCTTGCGGCATTGGATGCGAATGAGTTTAATAATTCCTCATTGACTCAGGATATTCAAATGATGATGGAATCTCGGCCACCTCCGCAACAGTTAACTTCACAACACCAGCAACAGCAACCTACCAATTCAAATTCTAATAGCGGATTCAACACAACCTTCAAAAAGCCCGTCAAACGGCACACGGCAATCATCCGTTCTCCAGTTCCGGCTAACAAAAAGCCATCCAAACGTGTGCGGTGGGAAGACGATGCTAATACCAGCAATGATAACACCCCAGAAGTCATTGAAAACATTGAAACATCACCAGCACGGTCTGACACATCGATGGGCTCACCGCCGCCGTTATCGCACGCTCATGAGAATTCAATAAATACAACGTTTGATGATTCCTCCTCCACCTTTGCGTCGGCGAAAAAACAGCCGCCATCATCGGGCAAAAAGTTTGGCGTCAAAAGCGAGCTCAAGCGAAAGCCATTCAAGACGCCCTCGGGCTTGGCAATGAACAAAAATGCCGCTGGAAGAGTCGAGAAGGAGAACTATCATGATAGCCCCGACGGAAGCGGAGGAGGATCTCCGTCTCGGAAGGGGTTGGGCCAGCCGCTGAGGGTTGCCGGCGCGACCGCATCCAGCGCTATGAAGCAGGTTAACCGCTATGAAAATGGCAAGAGCTAGCGCAGCACACCATTTTTTTAGTTTATATATTTTGACCCCGCATAAAAATATAAATAAGTGTACAACACCACAATTTCATTCGAAGATAGGTCGAAAAGCATGCAAATGCCCATAAATTTCTTCAAGGGTCATCCGACCGAGCGGCTCACTGCTCGATTGGAGATTTTGGAAGGCGCTCGAAAAGTATTGACGCCAGAATATCGCGAGGGGGATTATGATGATGATATTAGGCATCCTTTAGTATACGGTCCTGATCCGGGCGCTTCCAACGTGCGAAAGTCTCTCAGTGAATGGTGTACCAAGGCACATGGAGAGAGTGAATATGGAGTGGTGGATCCGGATAGTTTGAATCTTACTAATGGCGCCAGTTTTGGCGCTCAAACTGTGCTTCAGCAATGTACTGCTCCCCAAACTGGATATACCAGGCAGGCGTTTATTGTCTCACCGACATATTTTCTCATCAATTCAGTCTTTGAGGATGCGGGGTTTCACGGCAAGATCACCTCAGTTGACGAAACGTTGGAAACTGGGGTTGACTTGGATTTTCTACAATCCCAACTTGAATATTATGATGGCTTAGAAGATAATAGTGGGGGGATGGATGCAGTTGACGATATGCTAGGTAAAGCCGACCCTCCACGGAAAGTTTACAGATATGTCTTGTACATCGTTCCAACATTTTCCAACCCTACCGGTAGCACGATGAGCATTGAGGGAAGAAACCGGCTAATTGCATTAGCGCGAAAGCACGACATGTTGCTTCTGTGCGACGACGTTTATGATCTTTTGGACTATAGAGACGACGAAAAAAAGACTCCGAGAATTGTTACACTCGATAGAACTACTAATCCGACCGAGCACGGCAACACAGTATCGAATTGTACCTTTTCCAAGTTAATCGGGCCAGGATTTCGGGTTGGTTGGCAAGAGACCACGTCGCCGCATTTAGCACAGCAATTAGCCCGAGGAGGGGCAATTAAATCCGGTGGAACTCCTTCCAACCTGAATACGTTCATTGCTCAAGAATTGGTTCGTGATGGACAGGTAGATGTTGTCATTGCAAAATTGATCAAGGAATTCGGTAACCGTTCGAAGGAATTTTTGAAACAAATGGATGAATTGTTACCGGATGGCACAGTTATACAAGGTGGTCAAGGCGGCTATTTCTTTTGGGTCCGATTGCCCCCGGGGTACCCCGCTGACAAAATCGCAGCCAGAGCACAAGAACTGGGGGTGATTTTGGCGGCTGAAAAGAATTTCATGGTGAAAGACGGAAAGAAGGTACCCTCAGATCTTACTGGGTTCAGAGTATCTCTAAGCTACACGGAACTGGAAGATATTCGCCCTGGAGTCAAGATCTGGGCGCAGGCTTGTAAAGAGGTTCGTAATGAGCACCAGTAATTATTTATTATTACGTTGTAACGTTTCTATCTATGATTTTATAACAATGATAATAATAAATAATGACAGACAAAAAAAAAAAAAAATTGAGTGAGGGAGAGAGAAACTAATATAATCGTCTCATCCCTCCTCGGTGTAGTAAAAAAAAGTCACCAACGTAGCAAATTGAATTCAATCTTGTTGGCGAAAAACACACATCGGATGGCAGCAGACTTGGCCACCATTTTTTTAAAACCCAAAAGTAAACAGAAATTAAAGAAAAGGTGAGGAAGAAGTAGAAAAAGTATTCAAATTTTTTTGTTTTTTTTTTGTTTTTTTAATAGGTCCTTTTTTTGTCTTTTTTAAATATATTTTTATCCTTTTTTTTTTTTTTGGCCATTTTTTGAACTTTTCTTTCCTAAAAAAACCATCTTTCAATCAACAAGCAGCAACTGACGGAAACCAATTCATTGACGGCAATGGATTACCCCATGTTTGAGGCACAGCCACTTGAGGCTGATTCTTATAACACATGGTGGACCTCCTTCTATCAAACGTAGTCGGAGGTTCGAAAAGACACATTGAACAGTTACAAGTAGCCATGTTGTTGTACGCCGAAACGTAGTAGGATTCCTTTGGCTGAGCAATATTGTCGTTGGCAAACGATTGCTGGAAGAATGACGAAAATCCGTTGCCATTGTTGTTGTTGTTATTATTCACAACATGATTGTTGTTGTTGTTGGCCATTTCATACCATTTTGGAATCGTGTAGCCAGGTCGGCCGGGACTCTTTGGCGGCGTGTCCACCAACATTGGGGAAGTTGGAGACGAGGCCGAATGCTGTTGTTTTTTGGAATAAACCAACCAACAGTCATTCCACTTGTCCCATCCCTTCAAATCTTGTTCATTCAAGTGAAGGTCCCATTTGATCTCCCGCAACCAATCGGTTTCGATTCGGGTCAACTCAGACACGGCGATCCCGGTGGCCTCGTACCACGACTTGTTGGTGAAGGTGTGGTCATCATGGAACTTGTTGGCCAGCAAGAGTGCTACGACCAACATTCTATAGATGCCATTGTTATCACCAGCCGCGCATGGCAGGTTTCCAAGCGCCCATCGCTTGGACAGATAGACCAGCGACAAGATGACGGTGGGGCCAGGGAGCCGAGTTGCCGTCAACAATTGAGTGACAAACTTGTTGAACGTCTGGAAGTCGGTAGTCGCGAGGGGCTCCGAAGGGAGCATTACCCCACACGCCATTGTGGACAGAAACTTGCCCATTTCTTCAATCGAATAGTCCAACTTTTCGGCGACCCCGCCAGTGACTCTGGTGGACTGAGGCACGATTGGTTGGTAATGTAATGGAGGAGGAGGTGGTGGTGGCGGCAATTGGTGGTGATGAGGATATGGCAAATGGTGGTGGTGCGGATGAGGATGATGAGGCGGAGGAGGAGGGACCAATTGCGGGTTGCTGGACATTTGATCCAACGGGATGGATGGCAGGAAAAAGGTCGTGCCATTCTGCGAGTAGGAGGTGGTTGTGGTCGCGCCGTTATTGTTGTTGTCAAACAGCTGGGACCGGGAAATAGGACCCGGCGGAGGAGGTGGTGGTGGCGGAAGCATGTGCGGATGTGGCGGGGGAGGTGGAGGAGGATGGTGGGCATGGTTCATGTAGGGAGGAGGGAGATTAAAATTAGTAGTGTTGTTGTTGGAGGCCATGGCACTGTCCGCATAGTACTCCGGCGGGGTGACAATCTGCCCGTTGTAGTAAGGAAGAGAAGGCATCCTGGCTGTTGTCGAAGTTTTTTTTCTTTGGTGGAGGATAATATATATGCGCAAACGATAACTTAGTCAAAAGCTCGCCTGCGTTGTGTTAATATATATTAACAACCGAGTTAGAGAGGGGGATATAAAGACCAGCTAGTACACCAGATTCTGTTGCACCTGCATATACCGTCAAAAATTTTCCTCTTCTTGCTGGTTGCCTAATAAAAAAACTTTTTGGTTGCTTACTGGTCTATGTTCACGCGAGCGTAAACAGCCTTTCAGCAGCACAAGTAAAAAAAAAAAAAAAAAAGTGCGTTGAATCAAAAAAGAACAACGACCGGAATATATATATAACCGAATATATATATATCTGTGTGTAGTGGACGAGAGAACTCGTAGAGGGACCTTTTTTTTTTTTTTTGGAGGGTGTGTCAACGAAAGAAGCCCATATTGGCCAGGGAAAAAGTTTTCGTTTGGTGCCGTGGTTTACCACATGTGTACACCTCGTCACCGTCACGCGTCCACGCGGCGCTCTCATTGGCCGCGCAGCCGCATTAATGATTTATTATTTACATCTGCACATTGCGGCCTATAGCCACGAGAACTAATAATCTGTGCCGTGGCTTATGACGCTAGTCTGTTGAGCCCTTGTGCTCTGTTTTTTGTTATTTCTAATGCTGTTAGATTTCTCCTCTTTTCCTATATAGTCTTGGTGGCCGTCTGACCAATACTCCCGATCAGGCCGTGAAAATTTTGTCCTTACGTAATCCTTGCCCACACTCATCGATCGGCCTTGCCCCTTCCCCATTGGGTTAACTGATCACTTTCCCCGGTCACGTGACTTGTGTATATACACCTCCACCTCCATCCAGCCGACGGAGCACGGGTCCAGCGGAGGTATCCTATTTCGGGGCCCACGACCTTTGCTGCGGTAAATGAGCCGTTGCCGACGGCCCCCTTAAGTTGGTAAGAGGCAAAGACGGCGCCTCCGAGGCTGCCAGGTAATGTGTCTTGGGCTGCATGTATAGCACAACGCCGAAGAAAGAGATACTCCGGCGGTCGTATATGCCCTGCGGTGGCCAATTGGCCCGCGGAGATAACGCACAGCTATCTTTGGAACCACTGGGGGTTGGTATGCCCTGCGGGCCGCCTTCTTTTCTAGAAAAGAAGCAAAAGCACTGGCGGACAGACCTCCGCGTAGCGGAGCTACCTTTTTTGCTTCTTTTCGGAGAAAAAAGAAGCCACCGGAGGCACCACACTAGAACCCTCCGGGGGTACGATGTGCCCTGCGGGCCGCCTTCTTTTCTAGAAAAGAAGCAAAAGCACTGGCGAACAGATCTCCGCGTAGCGGAGCTACCTTTTTTGCTTCTTTTCGGAGAAAAAAGAAGCCGCCGGAGGCAATCACCACCCCCTAGCACTAGAACCCTCCGAGAATACGAGTGTGCCCTACGGGCGGCCCTCTTTTCGAAGAAAAAAAAAGTCTCCGGAGGGTCCATTCTAGAACCACTGCCAATTGGCCCAGCAATGCTCATTCCGTCGACCCATTTTCTCCGTGTGACTCACGTGACTTAATCTTCTCAAACGACTCTTTCTTTTGTTGAAGCAGAACCGGATGCGGAGAAGGCCGGGCAAGCAGACCGAGGCTATCCCGAGCGTGAACAGACACCCTTCCGCCGCCACACTTGGGGGTAGTACCAGGGGGAGATGCCCGAACGGTCCCTGCAGCAGCGCTCATGTGTGAGCTGCAGATGAGTCAAAGGGCTGCTGCCGCCACCCGTCAAGTGAACAGACCACTCAGAGGCCGATCAGGTTACAGGGCCCCCATAAAAAAAGGGAGGACTCGGGCCGAGGTGCCTGTGTACCTGAGCCGCCCGCACATCCGCTTCTGGTGCGGCTCAGTGGACCGGACCGGGTAACCGCTAAACGGTTACGTGTGATCCGAGAGACGCAACGAGGGCCCAGGGATTGGCTGAGGAGGGCCAAGATAAGGGGACTGTGGGCTCTTAAGTGGGCCTTGAGGAAGAACCCCATCTCTGAGAGCTATAGTATGAGAGTGGGCCGTTATCAGCGAGGAGAAATGACCCCGAGACGCCTCCAGAACCACCCTCAGCGGGTATTCCACGTTCCGGCGAAAGTTTCATCCTAGCCACCCAGATTTGGCTGTGGAGAAAGTCGATCTGCTCCTCTTTGTGTGGGAGAGCGCTTCTTGTGTGATTTGGGGTAATTAGTCCCAATAGCCCGACTTTCCCGCCCGCTACCGTTGAGGATTTTTTTTTTTTTTTTTTCTCTCACCCAAAAAGTATATAATCGTTTTCCCCACGGGAAATTTTTTTCTTTCTGGTCCACACCACACCCACACCCACCGCTAATAGTATAATGAACGGAAATACGGCGCCCGCCAAAAACGAGCTTCCGCGGCCCTACAAGTGTCCCATCTGCGAGAAGGCGTTCCACCGACTCGAGCATCAGACCAGACACATCCGCACCCACACCGGCGAGAAGCCCCATGCGTGCACGTTCCCTGGCTGCACCAAAAAGTTCTCCAGATCCGACGAGCTGACGAGGCATTCGCGGATCCACACCAACCCGAACTCGCGACGAAACAATCGCAACAAGACTGCTGCAGTTGACGACAAGAAGAAGGACCACAACAAGGATCAGGGTCTGCAGCAATCTTCCTCCTCTGGCGCAGCAACCCCAGTGTCGTCCGCAAACTCCAGTCCTAACCAACATCACCATCCTGATCCGCAACAACAGCAGCAACATCAACAGTTGCCGTCTCTTTCGAGCGCTGCCCCCATCCACCAATCAAACTCGCTCACAAACCTCTCCACATTAGCCGCCCAACAGCAACACCACCAACTCAAGTCTGAGCACTCCTCAAGGCCGTCTTCCCCGACCTTGGCGGCCTACAATCCGGGGAACAATCCACCCGCTCTGCACCAGGGCAACTTTGTGCGAGTGCCCCATCAATCACGGTTCGACATGAACATGTTGGCCACTGCCGCCTCCCAGGAGCTCGAACGAGAAAACTACTCCCATTCGGGCGCTTCGACCCCATCGGCGTCCTCTCCGACGTCCTCCGGTCTTTTCACCTCTGGCGCACCTTCTCATATCCAATCAGCGTCCTCATCTCCAGCGCTGTCTTCATATTTTGGCCAGTCCGGTGCCGCTGCCTCCTCGTCTTCTCACCACCCACCGCCGCCACATCAACCCCACCACAACCACCACCATCACTTCTCGGGTCTCACCAGATTGACCCCATTAACCTCAATCACAAAATCCGGCCCCAGACACGACGACGCCAGCGACGACCCCTATCTGCAGCACCGATCAAAGCGATCGCGGCCAAATTCGCCCGTCTCCACCGCTCCCTCCTCCCCAACGTTTTCCCCATCCACGTCCCCGACCCCCGATCACACCCCATTGGTTACCCCGGCCCACTCGCCAAGATTGCATCCTAGAGACCACGGCGACAACTTTGGCGGCATGCAGCTCCCAAGTATACGGTCCCTCTCCCTCAACCGCCACATGCCCCCACCGTTGCAGCCGATGGAAGTGGGTTCCGGCTCGCCATATCCTCCACAGCAGCAGCAGCAATCGTCATCGTCGTCGGCCGCTGCAACGCCCGCGTCGGCGTCCTCCCCAGCGGGCACAAGCACCCCAGCTACGCCATCTACAATCTCAAATCAGATGCAACAGCAGCAGCAGCAGCAGCAGCAGGCCCAACAACCCCAACAGCAGGATCAGCAGTCGTCGTCCTCTAACAATAACTCCGGAAAAGTGTCCGTCTCGAACCTGATTAATAACTAATAGCGCTCGCTCACCACTCAGCTCACTTTTTTTCTTGTCTTTGTTTTATTTATTATGTACCTGTATAAAAAAAATGCCGTTATAGACTTAAGACCTGCATTTTTCCGGCCCTCAGGGTCTTCCGGTGCGGCGTAAGGTTCGACTCTCGATGGGCGCAGAAGCTGCGTTACGTGGCCTTCTCCGAAGGTGGCGCTGCAAGGCCAATTACCACTGCTTTTGCTTCTTTTCTGGAAAAGAAGGCCGCCTGCAGGGCACACGCGCCGCCGAAGGGTTTTGGTACTAGGGGGTGTGTAGTGCCTTCGGCGGCTTCTTTTCGGAGAAAAAAGAAGCAAAAAAGGTAGCTCTGCGAGGCATTGACCAGTGCTTTTGCTTCTTTTCTAGAAAAGAAGGCCGCCCGCAGGGCACCAGAGTCCCCCGGAGGGTTGAGCTAGCGCTTTTCTCCAAAAAGTAACTCCGCTACGTTTTTCTGCCCAAGGTATCATGTGCGGGCAGAGGAGAGCAGTCACCGGTGCAGCCATTTGCTTCAGTCGCCGAAGCCCGTCAAGTGACTCCTTTCTGCAAGTTTCTAGTTCTCCCCGGAATCCTGCAGGGCCACCTTCTTAGCCACATTCGGACCGTCTGTATACGTACAACTTGGTAAAACGCGTTCTCGAAACGAGTAGAGAAAATGTTCAAATCGTCAATTGCCAGTGCTGGTTTGTCCGCATAATTCCAGCGTTACTACCAATCACGACTATTGCGTTAGAACGCCCATGGCAATGAAACTGAAACTGCGTAAACATTCGGACTCCGTCCATTCGCGACTGACGTAGTTGGGTTGTTGCTTGAGCGTTCTTCGCCCGGCCCAAAAACATCTGTCCAGACACTTTGATAGGCCATGTAACAACAAGCAAGCGCAAACAGTACGCCATACCAGGTGGAGTGGCTGTCTGAAGAAGACTGAGAGCCACCGTAATTTTTAGTTCGGCTTTTTAGCCGGGATCAATCAGTCGGCCCCCATCCTTCCGGGACCAAGTTTCGCATTTTCTCCGTTAACGGGCTTTGCGTGTCTACCTGCGGTTGTGTACGAACGGTGGCTGTCCTATGTATTCCAAGTCTCATTGGATCCTGTTTTGGATAAAGGGTCTCATTCGGATGGGCCTTATTAATTCTATCCTCGTGCTACGATACCTTAGTCAGTGAGGTGACATACGCCAAATAAGGCAGGTGCGAATCGGATGGTCGGATTTGTCAGCAGTAAAACTATAAATACCGTGCGATGCCCTCCTTTTTGCAGCCAAGGAACAGCTTAAAACAGCCCCAAAAATGAATTCGAAAAAAATCTCCGCACATGAGGACTATTATGATCTCGGAGATCATGTAAACATGCCTATCAAAACGGAGAGCCGTGACTCCCAAGTTTGGTTTAACCGTGGTCTCGCGTGGTGTTATGGATTCAACCATGGCGAAGCGGCAAGATGCTTTGAGCAAGTCATTGCCCACGACCCAGCCGCGACCATGGGGTATTGGGGTATTGCATATGCCCTTGGACCAAATTACAACAAAACATGGTGGGCATTTGATAACACCGAGTTGAGTAACAACCTCGAGAGAGCACATTGGGCAGTTGAAGAAGGTCAAAAAGTTGCATCTGAACCGGCCGAGAAGGCGCTTCTTGGTGCAATTGCGTGTAGATTTCAAAGAAGATGATGATTTCTCAACTTCCAACGTCCGTTATGCTGATGCGAAGCGAAGAGTTTACAGAGACCACGATGGTCGTAACGATCTCCATCTGGTGGCCTTGACTGCTGACGCAATTATGAACATTCATCCTAGAAAGTTGTTCGAATCGGGGAGTGGTAAACCCATTCTGGACTCTCCAGTTTTTGAAGTTAAAGAAATGTTAGAATGCGGTATCAACCAACCCGGAGGTAAGACGCACCCAGGGATCCTGCACTTGTACCTTCATTGCATGGAAATGTCAGCAACCCCAGAAATTGCTCTAGTTGCTTCCGATAGGCTGCGAACGTTGATACCAGACTCTGGCCATAGCCATCACATGCCAAGTCGCATATACCTTCTCGTTGGTGAATACCGTCGTGCCGTTGATACCAATATGGACTCGACTTGTGCAGACGATAAGTACTATGCCAAAGAAGGAGCGAAAAACTTTTACTCCTTTTATCGCCTTCATGACTATCACTCGCTCATTTATGCTGTAATGATGGCTGGCCTTCAGGACGTTGCCCTGGAATCTACAGATAGAATGGAGGCAACCATTACCGAAGACATGCTTCGAATGGAATCGCCGCCTATGGCTAACTGGATAGAATCCTTCAATTCCATCCGTGTCCATGTCCTGGTTAGATTTGGCATGTGGGAAGAGCTCAAGAAGCTGCCAATTCCAGAGGATCAAGAATTATACTGTGTCACAACCGCCATGGTACATTATGGCAGAGCGATCGCATGGGCTGCTACTCAGGATATTGAACAAGCTGATAAGGAGCGTGAACTTTATGCGGCCGCGGTAAAAAGGATTCCGAAATCTCGAGTAATTTTCTCAAACAAGATGACGGACATACCCAAGGTTGCAACTGCGATGCTTGATGGTGAGATTGATTATCGGCGTGGAAGGTTTGAAGAAGCGTTCAAGAGGTTGAGGCTTGCCGTTCACTTCGATGATAATCTGCAGTACGCTGAGCCATGGGGATGGATGCTGCCAACTCGACATTCTTTAGCGGCATTGTTGTTAGAACAGGGCCATGTTGCAGAGGCGTGTCAGCTGTATGCCGAAGACCTTGGTTTGGAGGGTGGAATGACCCGTGCTCATCAGCATCCTAACAACGTCTGGGCATTGCACGGTTATCATGAGTGTCTTGAGAAACTCGGACGAACTATTGAAGCAGATTTGATTGGTAAACAGTTAAGGGTAGCGGCTGCAGCTGCTACTGTCCCAATCAAGGCGTCGTGTTTGTGTCGACTTGAGACTGACACCTGTTGCGACAAGGCATCATCATGAATCCGTTAGATTGCATTTTCTCATTGTTAAAAGTTGTAATTCAACAGCAGTAATGAATATTGTATTGTTAGTAATTCAACATTATTGTTGGTGATTATCTATCCTATTATGGTTAATTGTTATCATGATCGGTACTGGTGAGACGCCTAATCTTTAGGCTTTATGAGCTATGGCTTTAACTTGATTAATTTCCGCTGTGGGAGTGAGAGCACGTAATTCAATTTGGACCTAACATTTGCAAAAGCGCATAACTCTGTAAGGGTGTGTTTAGTGCATGGCCAGGAATTTTGCATCGTTTGGAAAAGATCTTCCCCCGGAGAGTAAAACGGTTCTACTATCGCGCAAAGTAGATGAGCAGTCAATAACCACGTCCGAATTGCCACCCGGATGGACGATACTTACCCAATACAATTGGCACCAGAAACACCAGACCATTCAAACTTTGGTGACACCAAATTGCGACGGTCGACATGTTACTCTACCTCTGGGCATAAGCACACACTTGTTCTCGAACCCAATCAGTGCTCATCCACATTCACGGACAGAACAAAGAAGCGGAATCCCAGCTATATGTGAAAAAGAAAGAGGCGGGTATTGGATCCTAATTCGTTATAACCCACACCAGATACGTTTCTGGCAAAAGTCCAAAACAACTGAACCACCAGAGTAACCAGACCTGGCTATTTTTAGGCAGATCACCCAGAAACGGAAACTGCTGAGGACCACGTAACCGGTTCAAACTTGGACGAATCTCCGTTTTCCAGCACACCACACTCACAGCGGATTCGATACGCTTCAGCTCTTGTCGATCCTCGTTCCGGCAGACAAGACATTGCAGCAGGAGTTGAAAGCATGCTTCCTCGCCAGCTCCCACAGTTGACACGCATTGACAGACACCAACCCCACTCCCCGCGACAGTGCAGTATCACGACCCAATGTTCCACTTAAGGTGCAATTTAACGCATGTCGCAGTCTCAGAGCCTAAATGACACTGACACACGAAAAAACAGAAACCAGCCGTGACAGCTTCGCAGAGCAACCTTTTTTTTTCTGGTTCGTTTCGGAGAAAAAGTCACCAGAGACACCAGCCACCTCTGGGACCGCTGAAACGGTACCAGCGCCGTGGGTCCATTGGCACGGAAAACGTCCTACGCGCATCTTCCAAAAAAAAAGCAAATTAGCAGAACGGTGCATAGCTACCCTCTGAGCCAGGCTGAGGTACCATTTTGCTCCGAAAGAGAAGCCGCCGGAGTCACCACAAAACTCCGTAGCTGCCGGAGAAATTGCCCCGACCCATTCTCCGAGGAGGGGAGCGATTCTTTGTTACTTCTCAGAGAAAGGAACAGACCCCCTAGCACCGTTGTGGGGGTAATTGAGGACGGCCTTCCTCTCTCCGCGCAGCGGAGCTACCTTTTTTGCTTCTTTTCGGAGAAAAAAGAAGCCGCCGGAGGCTACACCTCCCCCTAGGCCCAGAACCCTCCGGGGGTGTGTGTTGCCCTGCGGGCGGCCTTCTTTTCCAGAAAAGAAGCAAAAGCACTGGCCTCGCAGAGCTACCTTTTTTTGCTTCTTTTTCGGAGAAAAAAAGAAGCCGCCGGAGGCTACACCCCCCCCCCTAGGCCCAGAACCCTCCGGGGGTGTGTGTTTGGGACCGGTCCGATAAAAAGCTCTGAGGGAGGACTTGACACGCACCTAATGAGCACGACGCTGACCGAAGTGCTGCAACACGTGCGAGCGACGCAGGACCAGGACGCATCGTTCCCCAGCGGAGAGGCGAGTCTGGACGCGATGCTGGGCTCTGGCGGCGTGGAGCGCGGCCGGGTGGTGGAGCTGTCGGGCCCGCCGGGGACGGGCAAGACGACGGTAGCGCTGGCGGTGAGTCTCAACGCCCTCAGACGGGGCCATCGTGTCGTGTGGATGAGCACACCGTGCAGTCCGCTCCCTGTGGGGCGACTGGCACAAATGGACGGGTTTGAGCCGAACCTCCTGGCCGCCATGTTCCACGTGCGGGTGAACACCCTGGCCCAGTATCTCGGGGTGGTCCAAGACGGCCTCCTCCCGCCAGACGTGTCCGTCGTCGTCGTGGACGGCCTCAGCGTGCTCGTCGACGAGGCATTGGCCGCGACGGCGCAGCACAGCTGGCGGACGCAGACGGTGGATGGGGTGTTTGCCGCAGCCTGCTCGCTGGCGACCCGCCGGAACCTGGCCCTAGTGCTGCTCGGCGGAATGAAGTCCACCGGCGTCCGCCACAACGCGGCGCCGGCGCTCGTGCCCGCCCTCGGGTACGGGCTGTGGGACAAGAGCCGCACGTGTCGCCGATTAGTAGTGTACCGGGACTGTGGCGGAGAAGGAACGGAGACAGACCCAGATTCAAGCGTGTGGGTGAAACGTGTTGGGAGCGCCGACACGGCAGCTGTCATGTTTTGTCTGAGGCGTGTGGGAATCTCACACCACCACCACCGCGGACGAAAGAGAGAGGAGATTGACAACAACGAAGATCGGTTGCCGATTAAGCGTGCCCGACATGCGCATGCCAGAGGAGGAGCAGTCGGGACGGGCGCCGAAGACGTCTTTGTTGGATCGTCGTGGCAAACAAACAAAGCGCATATGCACGAAAGGCACGCAGAGGTGGTGGTGGTGGAGGACAGCGAATCAGAGGCCGTTGTGGCGCTCTAGCAGATGCTGTCTTAGGTGGCCAGGCACCAACGGACGACAAAAGCAGCAGGAGCGGGACCCAGCGCAGCGGACAGTCCAGCGCTGGTTGCCGAATCCAGCAACCGTCTGAGTCAGTGTTCTTGTTTGGACGGAGGAAAAGAAAAGAAAGAAAAAAAAAAAAAAAAGAAAAAAACAGACCCGCGGGCGCTTGTCCTAAATATAGGTCGCATCTTTTTACCGAAAGGGATATTATTCAGCATGGATCACGGACCGCGCGCATGGGCGACGCACGCACAAAAAGAAACGTCTGGAATTTGAAAAATAGAGCCAGAGAAATGCTATAAAAGGGCGTCCTCGCACCCTCCTCCGTTCTGCTCTCTATCACTTTTAGTTTTACTCTCTACTAGTTTTATCCCAAGTCACTCGCTATGAAGTTCACCGTCGCTGCCATCGCCGCCGTTGCCGCCGTCGCCAACGCCCAATCCGTTGACAACACCACCGTCACCACTGGCGCCTCCACCTCTGCGGTCGCTCCATCCTCCTCCTCCGCCGCCGCCAACGTGACCACCATCACCACCGACTGCGTCGTGACCTCCACCGACGTGGTCACCTCCTACACCACCTACTGCCCACTCCCAACCACCGTTGTCGAGAACAACAAGACCTACACCGTCACCGAGGCCACCACCTTGACCATCACTGACTGCCCATGCACCAGAGAGTCCACCTACACCACCAAGACCACCACTGTGTGCCCAGTCACCAACGGCACCCCAGTCCTCCCATCCACCATTGCTCCAGCCCCATCCACCGGCGCCCCAGCCCCAGCCCCATCCTCCGGCGCTCCAGCTCCAGCTCCATCCTCCGGCGCCCCAGCCCCAGCTCCATCCTCCGGCGCCCCAGCCCCAGCTCCATCCGGATCTGAGGCCCCAGCCCCATCTGGCTCCGAGGCCCCATCCCAGGCCCCAACCCAGGCCCCAGCCTCCTCCGCTCCAATCTCCCAGGGCGGTGCCGTCCAGCTCGGCGCCTCCGGCGCTCTCGCCGGTGTCTTCGCCGCCGTTGCCTACCTGTTGTAAGCAGCGTGATTGAACACCCAAAACTTATTTCGCTTCTCTTCCCATGATACGCGCTCCTGCAGTGGGCCGATATTGTGCTTTTTGTATACTCCTTGATATCCTTTCTATAGAAATATAGGTTATTTTCTTAATTTATAATACACTCCCTATGCACACACACACCAACTCTTAGTCGCTCACTAGAACCCTCCGGCGGCTGAGTATGCCCTGCGGGCGGCCTTCTTTTCTAGAAAAGAAGCAAAAGCAGTGGTCAATGGAGCCCTCCGCGAAGCGGAGCTACCTTTTTGCTTCTTTTTCGGAGAAAAAAAGAAGCCGCCGGAGGCTACGCACCCCTCCGCGAAGCGGAGCTGCCTTTTTTTGCTTCTTTTTCGGAGAAAAAAAGAAGCCGCCGGAGGCACATCAGGGGCGCTGAGGGACGTATACGAGAGGGTCTTTGTTGTGTGAAAAATTTTCCGATCGGCGTAGGGCTGCCGCATTGGGCTGCTGCACGTTGCATTCTGATAGCACCATCTATCATGTTCCACGGACTGAGACATCAGCCACAGCTGCAGCAGTCTGAGTCAGTGCCAGTCTAAACCCTGCGATTGGTGCGATATGAAACCGGCGTTGGGCCAAAAATAACGACCCCCTCCCCATCACCGGACGCTGGGACCACGTATTATCACTGTTGCCGCTATTATTGGGGATGCGTTTTTGGCGGTTGCGGTCTGTGCGGCGATCGGCCGCATTCCGCAGACGCGTGCTGTAATGTGCAGCGCTCGGTAGATTCCAGCTGCAGCCGTGCGAGATGCACGATGATGGGCGTTCCCGAGTGCTGTTTCTGGGTCGCTGCCCAATTAGGCAGGAGCTCCAAGACAAGGCCGGGTTCTGTGCGCGCACCTTTCAGCCCCCCCTAGGCCTGCCAAGTAGGGCGTGTGCGCGCGCCGGTTCCCCGAAGCGGAAGGCCGGTGAATCAGGTTGTCCTTCTCTATAGGGCGAGTAGCGGGGATCCGTCAGGACTGGGTGAGATCCCCGGGCAGATCCGCGCAGTGGCATGTTGCACTGGGCCCTGGTGGGCGGGCATGTCTGGGCAGACGCTGTGTATTTTTAGCCCACCGGGCGAGCGCGCTCGTGTGATTCGGTTCAGCTGTTAATCGTGGTTGTTGAGTGGATACTGCGTCATGTCCAATAACGTCCTTGTTATTTCCCGGACTGTGGTGCTCGAGCCGCACAAGCCGCATGGGTGAAGGGTCCTCCGCGGAGCGGAGCTACACCCCCGGAAGGTTCTAGGGGGTGGGTGTATGCCCTGCGGGCGGCCTTCTTTTCTAGAAAAGAAGCAAAAGCAGTGGAGGACAGGTCTCCGCGAAGCGGAGCTACCTTACACACCCCCGGAGGGTGCTAGGGGGTGGGTGTATGCCCTGCGGGCGGCCTTCTTTTCTAGAAAAGAAGCAAAAGCAGTGGAGAACAGGTCTCCGCGAAGCGGAGCTACCTTTTTTGCTTCTTTTCGGAGAAAAAAGAAGCCGCCGGAGGCGACACACCCCCGGAGGGTTCTAGAGGGCGGTCTTCTTTTCGAGAAAAGAAGCAAAAGCAGTGGAGGACAGGTCTCCGCGGAGCGGAGCTACCTTTTTTGCTTCTTTTCGGAGAAAAAAGAAGCCGCCGGAGGCGACACACCCCCGGAGGGTGTGTAGGGCGGCGTTCAAAGCAAAAGCAGTGATGTAAGCTCACCGCAAAGGCGGAACTACGTTTTTTGCTTCTTTCCGGAGAAACAGTAAGCCGTCGGAGGCAGCACAGTCACGTAGGGCCGATGCAGGAGGCAATTGGAGCGCTAGGCGGGCGTTGTCTACGGTTCTCTGGAAAAGAGCGTGTTGGGGGAGTGTGTGTTGTTGTTTGTTGCCCCATTCGGGGAGGGAAAGGAGTCGTCGGAGATAGCTGCGCTGCGCGACGCAAAACAGTGGTTGCCTGGGAGAGGCATATTTTGGGGGCCAAGCGTGAGAATTCCTGGGATATGTGTGGCAGTGCCCAATCGTAGGCGGCAGTGGTATTAGAAGTCTTATCAGTGTTTTGTGTGGGCGCGTATGCTTATAGGGTATAGCATAGAGTGCAACCCCGTCGAGGAATTTCTGGCAGGTTTAATTTGTTTATTCATTCCAAGGGAGATCTGGTGGAAGAGTCTTTGGATCAGCGTTTTCTTTATTTTCTTATTTTGCGACGGCTAGGCTATTCAGTCGTTGCATGCTGCGTTATGCGTTGTAATGCAACAATTTGGAACAACCTGATTCGTAAAGAGATTTTTTCGCGTCCGGCCGCTTCCCTTTTCTCCGAAAAGAAGCAAAAAAGGTAGTTCGGCGAAGCTCCAGTGCTTTTGCTTCTTTTCTAGAAAAGAAGGCCGCCCGCAGGGCAACACACACCCCCGGAGGGTTCTGGGCCTAGGGGGAGGTGTAGCCTCCGGCGGCTTCTTTTTTTCTCCGAAAAAGAAGCAAAAAAAGGTAGCTCTGCGAGGCCAGTGCTTTTGCTTCTTTTCTAGAAAAGAAGGCCGCCCGCAGGGCAACACACACCCCCGGAGGGTTCTGGGCCTAGGGGGGGTGTAGCCTCCGGCGGCTTCTTTTTTCTCCGAAAAGAAGCAAAAAAGGTAGTTCTGCGTTCATTACAGATTCCCCGATACGAATAAGATTTAATGAAACGCCCCGTAAATCGCATATTTCTTGACTAGGTGCAGATCAGTCGAATATGTGAAATTGATGAGTATGCACATCGAGTCCAAGGCTGATGGTAGGCGGTATGGCATATTTCCTATTTATTCATTACGCTCCAGATTTAAAAATCGGGGCTAGTTATAGTGTTAAACTCCCATTATTTCGTTCGGCTCCATAGTCAGCAGCGAAGGATTTCGTCGGGCAGGGCCGGGAGGAACTGAATAGGGTTATAGGTCGCCCTCGACTAGATGGTGATATCAGACCCACTCTACGTGGTTGTGGCCTTTGTTTTACGTTCAACGTGTAAAATGATGAGTTGTTAGGCATGTTGTAAACTAGGGGATTCCAGCGTTTTCTTGGTCTGGTTAATGTTGTACTATTTTCGCTGTGTCATCTTCGCAGTCTGTATAATATGTCATAACATGGACGTAGAATTTAATGGAAGTTGCTGGCCACGTTACGGCAACTTGTATCTGGGCCACGATGTCAAACTCACTCATGTTAGTGTTCCCGGATTTTTATGCATATGCATTGAAATCTCCAGCCATATGCCGACCAAGTTATGCATATGCGTTTCTTACCGCAGAATGTATATGACATAGGCATAATGTCTGCATCGCGTCTAAGGAAGCTGTTCCTGATATCAATTGTTATTGCCGTGGTCCCCAAAATCAGAGGAGTCGCCATGGCCACTTGGTAACCCCGTCGACACTTACAAACCCTCAGTATCTGACGCACCATTATCTTCTGTGTCGTTGTTTGTTTACAGCGATAGATCAAAATAGAAGGAATGAAATGGCAATGGGGGCTTGTGTATATTTGAGATGGTTCGAAAAAGTAAAAAGTACGCATACGCACATGAGTCAACCAGACTTGTTTCCAAAACTACCTGGCGTGTGAATAAACATACCTATGCATAAATAAATAAACTCCTACTTGGTTACATATCTAAACCTTTGTGGAATATGCTATCGAAATTAAAAGTTATAACCCAAAGTCAATCATTCGGTTACCCCCCGTATAAGCCATGTCGCTCACTTGAATCGGAATGGTTTGTTCAAGCAAATTCACACCATCTCGGGGTTCAAGGAGGTCCAAAAGAGCGTATGTTACGACCTGGTTCATCATTTGAGCGTTCAGCTGTTGATAACCATCAGCGTCGCTTTCAAGAAAGTTGTCCCTGATTTGACTGATTTTCAGGCACTTGGCGAAATTGGGGCGATCAAACCCACTCAACTGTTCCGTCAAAGTTGGCAATTCCTCAACATCTGGTACGCCATTACCATCCAATTGATGCAAAAGGGTTTCAAAGTTTTGACGGTGACGAGACAGTTCTGCTTCGGTATGTGGATGTTGTAATCCTTCCGGTCGTCGTTGGAAGACAGCACGCCCGCTTGTGATAAACACGTTTAAGAAGTCTGTTCTCCTCATCCAGGTCAAGCATTGTGCGTTGGAAGTTGGCAACGAAGCTATCCATACTTTCGTCCAGGGCCATCCATGTTATAGCGGCGGTCTAGTGTGAGCTGACAGAGCCTCTTAGCAGCGACCAACCCCTGGGTGCTTGTTGTTTGCCGTGAGCTGCTCAACTTTTTGGAAATCATACACAATGACTTTGCCTTGAGAAGTAGTCCAATTGAAACAGGCCTCGTTTTAGAACCATTAATAACCAGGCATTGGGTGAGGCCTAAAGTTCTTCGCAGAATATTCCATCACGCATAACTGTTGAAAGCAAATCCGAATGTGCATACTCCATATAAAAAGTTGGAATAAACGCAGCTGCAAAGTTTGCAGACGCCAATAAACGTGGAACAGATATAAACCCCACGTCTGGGAGCTTCTCATAGGTATATCCGGGTCACGGTAAGCAGCGCTATTAAAAATCTTTTTTGGAAAGGAATGGTAATGAAAACGCATCGAATTCCAATAATATCGAGATTACGAGTTAATTCGTAAAAGCTATTGGACATTGTGAGCGCATGGTCCGATGATTCTGGTTCTAACATGATGGTAACAATGTTTTGAGTTGGAAAAATCATATCCTTGCCAACCTCATTTTCCAATAGTTTTTCAATAATATCCACTTGCCGGTAGGTTGTCACGTTTTTTACTTCAACTTCAACATGGTGCCCTCTGCCGGATTTAGCCACTTCAAGAAGCTTTCGTTTGATTTCGTCATCTACTCCTTTTTTCCTTCTGGCTGAAGTTCAAGTTCAATTTTCTCAGTTGTCTCTGGAGAAGACACAGAAGTCGCCTCTGAAGGTGGAGAAGGAAGAGGGGGTGAACGATGTGTGAAAATGCTTTGAGACATTGGAACAAAAGTAGTTTCAAAAAAGAAATATCCATCTCATCGCAGTATTTACTGGGAGGTTGACGGAATCTCCGCCTGGCCGCTAACTGGCTTGTGCCCGTACCCTCCTACGCATGGGTCGCACTAATTTATTCATATCAGTGTCAAAATGGCGTCTGAACTGTATGGATAACCGAATAGCAGGGTATACGCGTTCTGTTGCTAGATAATTCATTCCCTAAGGATCTGAAACCCAACGCGCGCCTCGAAGAATCAGGATCATCAGGGGTAGGATGATCACTTAGTTGAGCCAGCGCAAATGGTGATGAAAAATTTCCTCAGGACACAATTCTCAATTGTGAAGCAGGAGGTGAGTTTTGTACAATCTCCGGAATGCATTTGCGATAATTGTCAAGAA
>JAJLUK010000032.1:58819-91319 GCA_030570055.1 Blastobotrys chiropterorum
TTTTTTTTTTTTTTTTTTTTTTGCTGTTTTTCAAAAAAGAAGCCGCCGACCTAGAGCCCTCCGGGGTAGTGTTTGCCCTGCGGGAAGCCTTGTTTTCTAGAAAAGAAGCAAAAGCACTGGCCCTCTCCGCGCAGCGGGGCTACCTTTTTTTTGCTTCTTTTCCGGAGAAAAAAAGAAGCCGCCGGAAGCTCTGCACCCCCCTAGAACAAACATTAACAACCAGCACAGAGAATTGGGGAAGGGATGGATTAGTCTAGTTTTACATAAAACAGCAGATAAGCGGATTTTGTGTCGTCGTCGCCGTGGCCGAGCTTTTCCGGGTCGATCTTTTCTAGGGTGATGTCGTCAATGTTGACCCATTGGTGGTCGTAGCACCGCACGTCTGCAGTGTAGTGGCCCGCGGTGGAAGAAGAGCCGTGGTGGTAGACAATGGCAAAGAGTTGGTAGCGATTGTTCATCATAGGGGACGCCAGACATGACGGTGGGATCTCGAGGGAGCGGCCGAATCGGATAGGCTTGGAGTACTTGCGGGATTCGTTGCCCTGATAGATGAACCGTTTGAGGTGGACTATGAGCACCTTGGGCAGATTCTTGAACAGGACCTGCTTTGTGGCGTTGACGACCTGGCCGTTGCTGACCTTGTATGGGATGGTCTCGGACTGGCTCATGAGGGCGAAGGCGTCCTCGATCGAGGCAACCTTGTCATCGCTAATATCGAGCTGGACGTGTTGGAACGGATCGTTCGTGATGGATGCCTTGGGCGTCTTGAGAATGGACTGGAACTCGCCTCCAAAGAGCTTGGTGATAGGCGTGTCGATCACGCCGATGGCCGGGTTGGTGGTGGAGGACTTTTTCTTCGAGCCAACCTCGATCCATTGGTCAACCGGAGGCTGGTCGTCGCGAACTATGGGCTGGTCGGTCTCCTTCAATGCATGCACAAACTCCTCGTGGATTCCTTCTAATAAATAACCCAAAAACTCCTGAGCGTCTTCCTGACGGCCACGCTGGAGGTGGTCGAACCGTTTCTGCTGGGTGATCATCTTGTAAAAGCTCTCGGGAGCGAACGGCTCATCATGCTCGTTCATGCGAAACTCCTGGACAAAGTCTATCAGTCCGTCTAGAATGGGGCTCTGTGTGTTGCGCAGGTTGAATCTGACCCGATCCGACACCTGTTGCAGCAGCGAGTAAAACGGTTCGCAATAGATGAGCACTTGGAGAATGGAGTTCATGAAGCACAAGTTGCCTGTGTTGATCAACCCTCGGGGACTGACCTTCTCTCGAACCTGCGGGAACGTGGTTACCAGTAATTCAGCCACCACCTCTCCTAGGGGCTTTCTAATGTGGTGCTTTTTGTCGGTGGCCGCGGGCGCCACTTCATTAGTAGTAGTAATAGTAGTAAGAACTTTTTCACTTGGTGGAACCGGTCTAACCTCGGTGGCCGCTGCCGTAGTTCCATTAACCTGATGGGGAATGTTGTTAGTAGGTCTGGGTGGGTCATTTTTGCCTCTAACTATGCTAGCCCATGATGACGATGCTTGTGGTGAGGTTGTGGTTTTCTGCTGCTGCTGCTGCTGTTCCTCGAGCTCCTTCCTCCGCTTTTCTCGCTTTTCTCGCTCCTTGATAAACTTTCTCCTCGTAAACTTCCACTCCTCCTTCCCACAGGAGTACCATGGTAAGTTTTTATTCAGCAGCCCGGCGGTTATTATATCATTTTGGATGTCTCCAAAATCTTCCATATTCGTCATTCACACGGCTTTTTTTGTGAGTTTTTTCAGTTTTTTCAAGTTATTAGGGATGGGGTGCAGTGATCCAAACGGATCCGGTAGAAATACAACTCGATGCTATTCTATATGCGTGTGTGTTAATCCAGTCGACAGGATTCTGCAAAAAACCTTTGGCACTTCGTCAAAAAAAAGTTGATGTTGGTGCTCTCACACACACACAACTTTTCCTCCCAAGTCGTCATTACGGTCGCTGCTTAGTCAGTGGGCCACACACCTTCTTCCTCCCACAGACAGACACTCACTCACTCAAAACACTAATTATTTTATGGACCGGTTCGAGGTCGTCGACCAGGTTCTGGAGACGTTAGAAGGTGGGGATGAGGAGCGCTCCCTGTTGGTGTTGAATTATTTACTCCCGGGGATCTTTTTGGAGGCGGTGGACCTGGTCGAGAGTGGTCGGACGAAGCAATTGCAATCTCCGCACTCTGCGTGGCTGTTTTCGTTTGAAAATGATTCAATTCATGCATCTGCCGCTACCAAAATGTGCAGCTGCCAATTATTTTCCAGGCTGAAATATGTAGAAAACGCGTCAATCGCCTATTGCCAGCATTTGGTCGCTGCCATGTTGATCCGGGCTGGGGTGTTTCAAGTAACACAAACTCCCCAGTTCCAGTTTTAACAAAATAAATTTAGAAAAAAACTCATGATCAAATTACTATTGGTGTACATTTTAATATTTATTTTTAGCGCTTTCTCTTTTTCTCGTCGTTTCGTTGACGATCTTCTTTTTGGGCCTTTGCATCCAACTCATCCCAGTCTTCCCCAGATTCTTCATCCTCATCAAAGTCTTCTGAACCACTATCATCCTCGGAATAGGCGTCTTCTTCTTCTTCCTCTTCACTTTCGTCGGACGGGTTAAAGTCGGATGGCGCGAAATCAGACTCTTCGCTGACCTCTTCTTGACCACTGCCAGCCTCATCTTCCAAAGAAAGGAACGACCAGCCGCCGTTAGCGAAAAAGTCGTGTGGATCGCCGGCAACAGTCTTCATGATACTGGCCCAGTTCAAGTTGACCGGACCTTCGTGATATGCCAGGTCCATCTCATTGAGCCAGTCCCGAACGCCATCCAGTTGATCCATCGGAATCGAGTTGATGTGGGTCACGGGCCTGTTGTAATCCTTATAAATAAACACCAAGTCAAATTGCTTGAGACCGAATTGCACTCTTTCAAGATGCACAAGTTCAACCTCTTGCAGATTGACCACAAGGAAGGGTGGATCAATCAATTGAACGAGACAATCAGTCGTAGGTTGACACAGCACATTAGATCTGAATGGGACACCATGGAATCCGAGCTGTCGGAATGGAATGTCAACATCAACGTGACGTCCGGCCTTGCTACTTTGATCCGAAATCTTCTCGGCAAAGTTCTTAAACTCAGTGTTCAATTGTTGACGCCGTCGTCGTTCTTCCTGTTCCTGTTCCAACTCATCCTCATCACCATATCTGTATCGTCGTCGCTTATTACCAGTCTCATCAAACGCCATATCGGCTGCTTCCCGGTAAAACTGGACATCTTGCGTCTTCTTCTTTCCCACCATGATAGGGCTCTTGAGATGGCAGTGGATGACAACAATCAATTCTTGATCACACGGCTGGAAGAAGAGATGTTGCATGTTGCTGAAAAGAATATCAACCTTGTGATCAGATTGGATCGGCGATTGATATCGGATACCGTTTTGATGAATTTCCAGACTACCAGCAACTCTCTTACCTTCTGGTCCTGGTCGGACAAACACACTGTCCAATCTCTTTGGACGCTCCTTTCTCAATTCCACCAGCTTGTCCTGCTGGACAACATCCTCAAGCTCCTTTCGTTCAGACTCCCTCTTGACCGCGGTCTTCTTCAAATCTTGAATCTTCTTAAACACATCGTGCATTCGGTCAGTGTCCCGACTTCGCAAGGTGATACTCCTCAGGAACTGTGCAGATGGATCCTCAAACGGCATCTCGTCCTTCTTGCCTGAAACCTGGCCGGGAGAATGGAAGTTTAATCGTAAAAATACATATTCACCTTCTTCGTTCTTGCTTCCATTCTTATACGTGTTGATGTGGAATGGCACAGGTCGACCGTTAATTGGAATGATAATGGTTTGCGTCTTGGTGTCGACAGTGATCTTTAAATCCTTAACTGCCGGAGGGATTTGCGTGTCTCGTTTGTACGATTCAAACTTTTTGAACACGGCCTTGTTAGTATCCTCTTTTCCTGTGGAACCGTCAGCGTACTTTTCCTGGCCTTGCTTTTGTAACTTTTCGTGCAAATCCTTCTGGTGCAACTGTCGACGCTTCTCGCTCGTGTCGTCAGGCTTTTCCCGTGTCTCGCCTCGAAGCTTTGATCGCAAAACAGCGCTCTTTGCATTGGGCTTGCTCTCTGGCTTGACCTTGGGCTTTTCTTCTTCGTCTTGTTTAAAGTAGTAAGAGATGTTTCCTTTGCCCTTGTCCGAGTCGGTGAACACGACAGAACTGTCGTATCCCACTCTGACGGTATCAGCAAGAATCAGACTGTACGTCTTATCCTTTGAGCCCGGCTCTGGATTTGGAATGTCAGAAAACCCGACAACCACGTTCAGAGTCATTCCGTCCTTCAACTTTCGAGTGTTTTTGGCATTGATGACAGCGGTCGAGTCCTTAAACTCAATGCCAATACCCCAACCAACATTCTTGAGGAACCGCTGTTCCATTTCTGGAGCCTCAGATTTCAAATACTCAATCGCACTGTTGTAGATGTCATTGCAGGCAACACCATCTTTGACGGCTTCAATGACCTTCTTTTGGACAGACAGTAACAAGGTGTAGTTTTTTTCTTGCTCCTTGGTAGGATCGATCAGATAGGTCCTTCCAATATTGGAACAGTATGACTTGTATCGCAATCCGAGCGAGCACAGAATGACGCCCGCATGGAGCTTGTTATTGTCCGAAATCGCAGACGGTCGCAAATCAAACTTGCCGCCAGACTGGATGATTGGTGAATAACACCAATCGAGCTGATACGAGTCCAAATCGCTCAGCTTCATTTCCTTAAAATACTTGTGATCATCAATCTTGCTCTCAACTTCTTCCGACAACTTTGCGTGGGTGATTGACTTTTCTTCGTCAATCAATCGCGACATTTTGTCAGCAAAATAATTGTTCATGAGCTTGCTGCTGGCCTTTGACGCATTACGAATTGTTCTCAATTCCTCCTCATCCTTGATCTCTAGCGCAGCTGCGATGGCACCGGACACGTCCACTTCAGTAAACTTCTTTTCACTCTTGGAATACGCTTCTTTCCACTCAGTGATGAAATTACCCTCGTGCTTGTCCTTGGGAAGATTCCCCACAGTGTCGCCGGCCTTGCTCATCTCCTCAATGAACTCGTCAAAGAGCTTCTTGTTGTGATCCGGATCCTTCTTTCGGGACAAAATCAACACGTCGTTGCCCTTGATTGGCTCCAGGTGTTTGGCCTTTGCCTGTCCGGTCATGAAGATGGTCTTGTCCTTCGTGATCAACAACGCGGTTGACGGGAATTCATATCCTAGTAACCAGATCTAAGTGTGCTGTTAGCATTCGCCACCCATCTGAGCTCTGTGTGCGAAAATACTTACGTGTAACGAGGTGCTTCTCTTGTAGGGGTTGTCAAAGTCCGCCTTGCCCGTCACCACAAGGACGGACTGGGCCCCATTGAACCCGTCGCCAGACGACAATTTCCGCTGGATCGCATGCACCCGCTTGCGGAACAGAGCGTTGTCTACGTGGAACTCCTCGGACATGTCTGCTGTGTGCTACAATAAAGACTTACTCTCGATGGAGGTGGTGAGTGATAAATTGAATAATTACGCGTGTCGCGCGACTGGAGGGAGGCAACAAAAAAATTCCATCGGCGCCCCGATTCGCGTCTTTTGAACGCCGTGCTGATAGTTGTCAGTTCTATGTGACCCTCAATGGGCATTGAAAATGGCAGTAGAAACTGTCTTATGGCGGTTAGAGCAATTTCCCTGTGTCTGAAATATATCGCTCATGGGTGGCATTTCGTATGTGTGTGAGATAGTTGCAGACTATTTGAATCTGTGCGGCTTATGCGGCGCATATCTGTTGCTATAGCCCCCGAGACAAGTTATACTTGCTGGTACACTGGGCAATTGCCCTGCGGGCATCCTTCCTTTCTAGAAAAGAAGCAAAAGCACCAGTCTACACGTCCTCCGCGAAGCGTACCTATTTTTTTTGCTTCGTTTCGGAGAAAAACGAGCCGTAGCACTAAAACCGTCCGTAGTATGCTCTGCGGGCGGCCTTCTTTTCTAGAAAAGAAGCATAAGCACTGCTCAATCGCTTCGCAGAACTACCTTTTTTGCTTCTTTTCGGAGAAAAAAGAAGCCGCCGGAGGCGACCACAACCCCTCCGGTGGTGTCGTCCGCCCTGCGGGCGGCCTTCTTTTCTAGAAAAGAAGCAAAAGCACTGCGCAATGGCTTCGCAGAACTATCTTTTTTGCTTCGTTTCGGAGAAAAAAGAAGCTGCCGGAGGCAACTGCCCTACCCTAGGGCCACTGGGATTAGTGCGCCCTGCGGGCGGCCTTCTTTTCGGAGAAAAAAGAAGCCGCCGGAGGCAATTCACCTCTCCGGATGGTTCTCGCGCCCTATTAGCAGCCTTCTTTCCAGAGAAGAGGCTCTTCGGAGATTCCACTGCGAACAAGGCCCAAGGTCCGCGGTAGGGCACCTCGCGAAACGGCGGGATGGGGTGATCTGCGGTGGGTCGGGGAACCGAGCAACAGGGTAATAAAAATAAGCTCAGGGCAATCAAAAGTGACATGGCCGCAATTTGGGGCATGATCCGGGAAAAGACGAGGTTCGACGCAGGAGAAGCACACAAGGAGTGGGAAATTGTGCGGTCAGGCTGGACGCAGAAGCACGGCAGAATATTCAGTGGGCCACATTCTGTAAGAGTGTGGGCGAGAAGGAGTGTTTGTTCACGTGTGTTTGCTGAGCTGTCCTCCTCCTCCCAACTCTGATCAAAACGGGCAATTCGCGTTTTGAGAACACCTCTTTTTCCAGCACTACCACATTGAAAACAGACAAAATGGGTGACGAATACGACTTTCTCTTCAAGGGTGAGCTTATGCGGACAAGCGCAGACGATGGCTGGCGGCTAACCGGATTGTAGTTGTTCTGATCGGCGACTCTGGCGTGGGCAAATCAAACATCCTGGGCCGGTTCACCAGAAACGAATTCAACCTGGACTCAAAGTCCACCATCGGGGTGGAGTTTGCGACACGGACCGTCAACGTGGACGAGAAGACCATCAAGGCACAGATCTGGGACACTGCGGGACAGGAGCGATACAGAGCAATCACATCGGCGTACTACCGTGGAGCGGTGGGTGCGCTGCTGATGTACGACATCTCCAAGCAGGAGTCGTACGAGAACGTGGCACGATGGTTGAGCGAGCTGCGGGAGCACGCAGACTCGCAGATTGTGATCATGCTCGTGGGCAACAAGTGCGACCTCAAGCATCTGCGGGCGATCCCCACCGAGGAGGCAAAGAACTTTGCTGCGGAAAACAAGCTCCTGTTCATTGAGACGTCGGCGCTGGATGCCACCAACGTGGAGCTGGCGTTCCAGAACATTCTCACGGAGATCTATAGACTATACGCCGACCAGACCCTTCAGGCCGACTTTGCCCAGTCAAAGCCCGCCCAGGGCCAGACCATCTCCTTCACTCCGCAGCCCGACGAGGACAAGCCGGCCAAGAGCGGCTGTTGCTAGGCCGCGTGCGGCCCTTCTTGCTTCGATTATATATATATATGGGTTTTGATAAGAGCAAAAAAAAAAACTGAAAAAAAATAAATAATAAACGAATCTGGCAACTTGCCCCTTTCCAGCCGTGTTAATGTGTGCGGCGTGCGGCGCGGCCAATAGCTACGGAATACATATATGTAGTGCGGACTAGTTATTAATAAATACTACACGGATTACAGACGGGTTCAGTTCTCTTCGGCTGGGGCAGTGTACTCTCCATCCTCCTCTTCCTCTTCGCCTTGCTCCTTGGCCATCTCTGCGGCGGCCTTCTTGTAGTCGATCTTGACGCCTCTGGTGCGACGACCGCCCTGGATGATGTTGGTGGTGTCAATTGTGTCGAGCGCGTCCTCGTCATCGCCCTCTTCTTCGATGTCCTTGGTGTCGTCACCTTCGTTGTCATCGTCCTCCTCTTCCTCATCGTCCTCGTCTTCCTCGTCCTCAGGCTCGGACGCGTACTTTTTGTTGCTCTTGCCCTTGAGCTGGCTGGCAGTCATCTTCTCCTTGCCCTTGCCCTTTGGCTCCTCCTTTTCTTCCTTCTCTTCGGCGGCCTTTGGCTCTTCCACCTTCGTTTCGTCCTCATCATCGGCCTTTGGCTTCTTGGACTCTTCGGCCGCCTCGTCCTCGGCCTTCCTCTTCATTGGCGAGGACTCGACCGCCTCTGTGGACTCGCCCTTGTCGGCCGGGGCGGCGGCGGTCTGTTCGACCTTTTCAGCTTCCTTTTCGGTGATTTGGGTCATTTTTTTGCTCGATCTCAAATAAGCACAGAAGTTGGGAACAAGGTCTGTTATATATTACGGACCCTACGCACAACAAGAAAAAAAAAAAAAAATTTACCTCCGCGTTTGAACGCGCCCAGCCTCCTCCGCCAGAATTGAAGGGGAGAGAAGACGCCCGAAAGAGGCAAACGCATTGCCAGTCTAAGCTAGGGTTGGGTGGAAGCGGTGAACTGGGCTCGGAGCGGAGTCTTGCTGCCTCTTTTTGCTTTTTTTTTTCAAAGAGCTCAACTCTCCGGGGGTAAGTATGCCCTGCGGGCGGCCTTCTTTTCCAGAAAAGAAGCAAAAGCATTGGAGTATAGATCTCCGCGAAGCGGAGCTACCTTTTTTGCTTCTTTTCGGAGAAAAAAGAAGCCGCCGGAGGCAACCACCTCCCCCCTAGGACCGCTGGGGTTAGTATGCCCTGCGGGGAGCCTTCTTTTCTAGAAAAGAAGCAAAAGCATTGGAGCATCTGTCGACGAGCTGGTGTAGTTAAGCAAGATATGTGTGAACAGCTGTGGACTGATTTGTATAGTCAATGTTAGGGGCCTCTGATGCGGAGGCCCGGTTTCCCAATTAGGAAGGTGCGATAAGGCTTATCGACGCTTGGCACAAACTATAAAAGAGAGCCGCTTCCCACTTTTGATTCCTTTTTTCTTGCCTCTTCTCGTCTCATCCAGTGTCGCTTTCTAGATCACCGGGGTTTCTGCGCCGTCCAGTGCTCGTTGTACTAATCTAGAAGCGTGGCCTCCTCAACGGGAAGAGGAAGCTAGCGCCATTTGGGCTTCAGAGGAAAAGAAAGGATGGTGGATAGGTGTCGCCTCTCTTCTACAAAAACAGAAGCACTACCTGTCGGGGGTCAATCGAGCCCCGCAGAACTACCTTTTTTTGCTTCTTTTTCGGAGAAAAAAAGAAGTAGCCGGAGGCAACTCAACCCTCCAGACGGTGACATGCTAAAGCGGCCATCTTTTGGAGAAAAAGCTCTGAGACTCGCTAACCCGCGAGCCGCAGTGCAGAAATTACATTCAACCTACAATGCATTACTCCCTTACTAACACGGCACGGAGACAGTGAGCGGCTCCACAGAATAAAAAAAAAGCCGTCAACCGCGTCTTTTTTCAGGTTCTTCACCGCTTTGAAGATATTCTCCGCTTGCGCTTCCAGCACGGCATAGGGATGATTGCGAAAATCACGCTCATGCAATTGGGAGAGCATGGCGATGACGTGCGTGCCGTGGTCTTCAAAGAGCCCGTAGAAATCCTCCAATTGTGACTGCAAGAGTGTCACTACGCCAGCGAGCACATCGACCAATTTTTCCCGCTTTCCGTTGATGAAATGGAAAGTGGACTGAAACCTTCGCAGGTCCTGGACGGTGGGCTTTTCAACAGCGGCATTGGTATGTTTCAAACTCAGCTCGGCTGGAATGTACCGGGACGCAAACTCACTTAGGAGCCTAGAAAAGTCGTGGTTGTTCAACGTACACTTTGTCAACTTGAGGAGGTCATTGCCCTTTCGGAGCCCGTGCCACAGCCTAAACACAAGAATTGCAAAAGTGGCCCGCATTACACCTCTTTTGGTGTCGACCCAGCCATAGTTACAGAGTTTTCGGAAACAGCCAAACACCCTGACCGTGCCAAATTCGTATGTACTGATTTCGGCCCGCCCAGCGGCCTGGCTGTCGTACTTGTTCCCGTACCACTTCCGGGTACTCCCTCCTCGAATGAGGAAGTTGGATCCTCGCATAAATTTGAGAATTTCATCGGAAGCTGGGGAATCGTCCGCATATCCTGCGTCTGACACATGCCCTGGGAAGAAAAATTCCCCTTGGGCCAAAGCTAGGAAGACTTCGTGCTTTCCGACGCACATCCAGCAGGGTGCTTCCGCAAGTACCGTTCACACGCATCCAGGTCTTCTGCATTTGCTTGTATCGCCGGCGTTCCTTGATATTCCGGCCAGCCTGGCAGCAGTACTTCTCCAGATTCGACATTGCCATTTTCATTCATTTGCCCAGCTAGGTGTGGCATGGCCAAGGCTATGAACATCCTGAGCCCCTCGTTGAAATCACTTGTGATTGCAATATCGTAAGTCTGGGTCAGCAGATTCACGGTTTTGAAGTAATTCTTCTCCAAAATTTCCAAGCATTTCTCAATCTCCATTGCATCGTTGCGAGTTTTGCAATTAGTGATGCAGATGTGGAGGCCGAACCTGAGCTCAGCTTCGTTGCTGCGGATCGTGTGGACAACCTCTTTGAGGAGCTAGTCCGAGCACCCTTCTCGATATTCGACGTTGATTGAATTTGCAGCCATAGTTAAATAAACGTCGTGTGGTTGTGCAGAAAGATGAAACTTGTTAACTGCGGGAAATGGCCTCAAAAATAAATGAGGCTTGTTATGCATACAGCCTCAAACGTGGCCCCACCGTGTTTGATAAATAGCAATATGTATTTTTTTATATAATCTTTTGTAAATCTCTGCTCTATATTCGCATAGTAAAGCGGAAAACCACGTCCACAGGCTCCGCACCCATATTTTCCGCGGACACTATGAGTGGGTTGACTGAATCATAGAAGCTGTCGACTTCTTCCGTACTAAGGGAATGCAATATGGTGAAAATATTTTCAGCTTGGCCTTCTAATATGGTGTACGGCTGGTTCTTGAAATCGCGTTCTTGCAATTGTGCTAGTGCATCTACAAGCTCCCGCCCGCGCTCATTGAACAGGCTGCGAATGCTCTCCGAACGGGGTCGCAAATCGAGTATAACCTGATGGAGAATGTTAATCAACTTGTCTCGGCCAGATTCAATTTCTCTAGTCCTTCCTCCATTGATTTTTTGGAATTTTTGTAGGCCTTCCACATCTAACGTTACTCCTTTGTGTTGTGGTGCCAACTCACCAGGGTTATAACGACAGGCAATTTCGTTTAGCAGAGTTCGGAAGCCAGTTTTAGTTGCGGGGCACTTGTTCAGGTCAACTGTGTCGTTCAACTGTCTAATAGAAATCCAGAGTTTAAACATGAGGATGATAAATGTAGATCTCATCAAGCCCTGCCTGGATTCAAGCCCGGATTGACAGAGTTTGCGGAAATTTTCGTACAAACGTCTGGCAGAGAAGTCCCATAACTTGTCTTCAACTGGAAACCGCCCATCAGACTCACCTGCATTGAGCCGATGTACTTTCATCTCGAGGACAAGGTCAATTAGGAAATAGGAGCCTTTCATAATTGTTTCAACGTTGTTGTTTAGTTTTTCCGCGTCATCAGGGTCGCTAACGTCAATTACCGCGAGTGGGAAGCACAGGGTTCTGCCAATTTGGGACAGGAACACATCAAACCCCGTGCGGAGACATCCAGAAGGTTGCTTCCTCAAATACGGTGTGTAGGTTTCGTCACCGCCGAGTTTAGCGTCGTGGGACACACGTTCCGGCCATCCAGTTAGGAGCAACTCCGACTGATCCATTTCAAAAGCTCGAACTGGCAAAATATCAGAAAATTCTGGGAAGATAAACTTTGCCATATCCTGCCATAGTACGTGACCTGATGATGGAATCACTATTTCGTATGTTTTTGAAAACGGATTCACAGTGCGCAAACATTTGATTTCCAGGTTTTGGAGACATCTGTAAATATCAGTAGCATCACGGTCGTTCCTGCAATTGTGGATGCGAAGTGAGATATCAAATTTGCTATCGGCGCATAAAACGGCGTTTTGGATATCTTCCGATAACTCGTCCAGGCGGCCCCTCTCGTACATGATTTCGTTTGTAACTGAACCGTTTGAGCACCCACTAGTGGATGATGGACGGTCACTTGGCGTTTCCGTCTCCATTGCTAATAGTGGTTATTCTGTTGTGGGGATAAATGCGCTTATTTATAGCTTTTTACCTAAACCTTATCCATAATAGAATTCCGGATAATACGGCGTTATGAAGCGGCAACTTGCGTCACAGTGCCAGAATGAGAATGATAAATCTAAGAGTATATTCTTGAATAGTTTTCTTATTTGAGAGTTCTGTGGATGTGCTTGGGTTATTCTGCAGTCCTGGATTTGAAGTTCATATCCACAAAACGGATAATTGCTTTTTCTGGTTCGGCTTTTGAACGTTTGTCGGGTTGTTTCGGAAGAGATTTACGAAAAACTGTCTACTGTAGACGAATTGTAGACGCATTCATTTAGCTGTTTGAGCCAGTACGTTTATTATTGATTTCCTGTGGCGACCTATTTTTGTTCGAAAATTCAATTTCGCGCGGATAGGTGTGATCGCCACAGAATGGAGGATCGACGGTGCAGGCCTCGCGGCATGGCTTAGGCTATAACTATGTAACTAGTACTGTAACCTCGTCCAACTCAGCCGCAGCTATGCACTTGGAACAGCACGACGACCTCACTCAACTTTATTCTCATTTGCGCACTTTTGTCTGTTTTTGACTCAACAAGGTAAATTATACATAGAGCTACGTAAAAGATCAATCAAACACATAAATAATCTAAATTGATTTTAGATTATATAATTTAAGTTTAACCTCCCCCTTTTTTTCTTTTTTTTTCAACCTCCAAGTTGAGTAAATGGTCATTGCTCTCCGCGTCGATTATTTTTAATAAATCTTGACGTTGGCGAGCTCCATAAAACAACTTTATGGCCAAAGCTAGAAATTCCGCTTTGGATTTGTTCATAAGCGACTCCTTTTGGTCTTCGCCTGCATTTTTCAATTCTCTTATTGAACGCACCAATTTGTCGTATAATCCCTGGATTCCGAAATCATAGACTTTGACGTTTATTCCGTCCAATTCAGATGCATCAGATAAAATATCAACAGAGACCACTGATTCGACTAAAAATAAGGTTCCATGATATACTAAGAATACGTCTTTTTTTATCTCTTTTTCCGGCTGGGAATATCCATATTCAAACTCGATAGTCGGAAAGTGCTTCATCCGGCTCGCCAGACTTAATGGGTACCTAGTATTCAGACAATAGGAATCATCTGGAACCTTTTTGGAGCGTTTCTTCACATTTTCGGGAAGTTGGCCGTCGCTCCCTCTTAGCCAATCTATAAAGTATATGTCCGTTGACCTCATTTCCACCAGGTTGCTTTCTTCCAGTTCTCCCCTCAAGCTCTCGTCGGTATATTTAGCAAAAGAAACTTCATCAGGGGAGGATGGCATCAACACCTTGTAAGTGCCCCGCAAAAACTTTAATGTCGAATGACCTCTAACTCCGTGCTTTTCAAAGGACTGCTCGATAACCTCTGCGTCTTCGTCGTTCCTGCAGCCTTTAACGAGGAGCACAGTATCGCCTGAGGGGTTAATTACTTCAGCCGCCCTCTCGATATCCTTCTCCAGCTGGTCGGTGTTGCCTCTGGTATAATTAATGACTGTAATGGCTGTCTGCTTGTGTTCGCTTGAAGATGATTTAATAATGCGCCTTTCAACTAAATTCTTACTGGAAATGGAGGTTGATTCAGGCGTTAAGGGCAGTTTATCCGAGGTGTTATAACTCTCGTCGTTATCACGCTCAGGAGTATAATGTGATTTAGACGAAGTCTCTCCGTTTCGCACGTTGTGTACCCTTTTTGGGAGAGAGAGGGGTATTTATACTTGTGCTCAGCAGCCTGTGCGCTCTTTATAAACAAATGATTATACTTTTTGGAGGTTTTCAAATGTGAAATAAGAAGTTATCACATGCGCAAAGGATGCAGTATCCAGTACGACGACGCGTATTTGGCTCTTGAGATGTAATCCAATATGGAAACCAAAACAAAGTAGTAATGAGCTAACACCCTTTTATACAATGTGTTGTTCGATGGCCTGTGCGGGACAGCTCATACACGTGATCGGCATTTGGAGGAGATCAGACCCTGCCGATCCCAACGCGGTTCTATTACGTCATCCAAACCAGGCCATCATAACCTATACTGCTCAAGCTAGCTATGCATACCAACGTCATCCTACTGTGTTGGACTCGCTTTGTCGTTAGAACCTATGCATATGTGCCTATGCGTATCAACACCGTATGCTATCCCTTTTGTGGCCCCATGCATACCATACATATGGCATATGCACAGCTATCCTGATGCATACTAAATATGCCATAAGCATATGCATACGACTCTGACGACTTCGTTTTTCTCCGAAAAGAAACAAAAAGATAGCACCGTGAGGCCAATTGACAGTTCTTTCCTTCCCTCGAAAAGGAGGCTGCCGGCAGGGCACAGGCCGGCCGTGTGGTTCCCGACCGCATTCTTGTGCGGTAGATAGCATCCCCGCGAACACCTCAGCATCCTCCCAACACCCACCGAAAGATAACGATGAAAATTGAACCGTCCCCGTAGCACACACTGACAGAAAAAATGGTGGCTCCGAAGAAGGCGAAGATGGCCGACCTGGTCAATTACAGACTTCGCGTCGTAACCATCGACGGTCGACAGTTGTCGGGTCAGATGTTGGCGTTCGACAAGGTAAGTGCACGCGGATGAGCGCGGCGTGGGTGCATATGTACTAACTGGACTCTTGTAGTTTATGAATCTCGTTCTGGTGGACACGCAGGAGTTCCGGAAGCACAAGAAATCTGATAACGAGGAAACACGGACGTTGGGGCTGGTTATCCTCCGGGGTGAGACCATTGTCAGCGTATCGGTCGAGGCTCCACCGCCAAACGATGCCGCAGCGCGGTTAGGACACATCCAGCCGGGACCGGGAACCGCCAAAGCCATTGGCCGCGGACAAAATGCACCTTCATTGGCTGGAGGTCCTATACGGACCTCTGGTGGTAGTGGGTTTGGTGCTCCGCCGGCGGGATTTGGTCCTCCTCCAGGGTTTGGACGATAAATTACTTATTTATTGTATAAATTAAAATAAATATTTGAACGACTGTACAGTGGGTGATGCATGTTAGCTAATAAATAACGTGTATATTTAATACTGGCGTCAGCTCGCTAGCCAGGTTTGGAAATTGTCCGTTTGGACAAATGTATCGTAAAAACTGTAAAGCGCCGCGGAGGACGCGAAAAGGTCAGTGGGAAGGGAAAGCGAATCTAGAGAGGATAGGAATGCTTGCTTGTCGAACGGTTGCGACTTGAAGGGGGTGAGCGGGCCCAGGATCTTTGAGGTTAAGGATGAAAAATGGAGCTGAGTGTTGGCCGGGACGGATTTTGTCTGTGGGAGAATGAGACGATTCCGCAGATGCGTTTTGTTAGTTTCTTTCAAATGCACGGAGAGGTTAGTTGAAATGTCCGTGGAGCGTTGCGCAAACAGCCGCGAGAATGACGGCCTGGTGGCCAATGTGTGCTGATGCAGGACGACAGTGAGACCCTTCAGGGTCGTGTCCAGGATGAGCGGGTTCGTGGTCCCGACGAGACCCTGCTCAAACGGCTCCGGGATGGACTGGATGGTGACGTAGTCGCGGACTCGGTCCTGATATGTCATCGGGGAGATCAGCGGGACGAGGCACGATATAAATCCGGAACACAGATGTGGTGAGGACGCATAGATTGTGATTGGGGCTTGGAGCAGCATATGCTCGTAGATCAGGTAGAGCGTGTCGAGCGGGCTTTGGATCATATGCGGGATGAAGGTGGGCCATTGCTCAAACGGCTCGTTGGTGTAGAATGTGTTGGTATCATTATCTCCCTCCAAAGTATTGCTAAGAGTCGGGAAAAAATTGAGGGTAAAGATGGCCCCGAGAAACGGCAGCGAGAGCGTTCGCAGGGTCGGATTGGGTGGACCCCATTGGGCCATGTTGGCAATGGCATTGTCAATGTACGGGGATTTTTTGTCCACCGAGCATGCAGTGAAGTTTGGATTGAGATGGACTATTTGCGACAGACAGGCCTTGAACAGACGCTGGACGTTGCCGTGGAAGGACAGGAGCACGAGCGACTCCTGGATGAACCCTCGGGGGTTCTTCGGGTCCCTTAATTGAGAAAATAGGCACGATCCGTGGATCAACTGGTTGCCCAAAGTGTAGGAATTGAATCGGAACGAGTGAAACAAGCCGCTCGACGGACAGGGCCGTTCGGGTAAGGCGGAGAAGCATATTGTGCGGAAGTCGTCCTCGGAGAATTGGATGGACGGCCGCATCAGCTTGAGGTCGGGACCAATGTTCACGTCGAATTGGATGACGAGGAAGCACAGGCCCCAATGGGCGAATCCGGCCAGGACGTCGCTGGGCAGGTCGTGGGTGGACTGCATGAGGATCTCATGCAATTGGAACGATGAGGTGTACGAATTCGGCAACCGATGGCCGCGAGCAGACATTAGTGTGTGGGTGTGTTTGTGTGACAGGGAAAAGAAAAAATAAATAAAAAAAAAAAAAAAAAAAAAAGAGCCCAAAACCCAGCGCTGGCCGTTGGTCGGTGTTGAAAATATTAATAAGAAAAAACAAATGAGGTCTCACAAACCCAGGTCTCAGTGCGCAGAAATCTCCTATTCAAGAAGTCTAAAACACCGATCGCTCGCACATATGCAGATAGGGGGGCCAGCAGAGGAATGGAGACGTGGCCGGGTTTTGGGACCAAAAGGTGTCAGTTTATGCACCATCCATCATTAATCCTGGCCAAATCGTCAGCGCTTAACGGTCAAAACTGTAAACCTGCAGCAAAGACACACTACACCTCCGCCTTCGTCTGCGTCTGTCTAGAACATGTCTTCGGTAGCGAGCTCGCTGTATATTAATAGGACCTTGCGCTGAGTGCGCTCTGCTGCTCTGAGTTGGGCCAGCAGCAGATCCTTCCGAATGTGTCCGTCCCAACGCTTCTCATGCCACTCAAAGGCTGATGTCACTGTGCAGCAAATCCGTTGGCTGACTAAGCGGGAAAAGAAACGTCACAAAAAAAAAAAAGGGAGTCCAAAGGGAGGGTTTTGGGTCCAGTTTTTTTTTTTTTTTTTTTTTTTTCAGTGGGATATATATAGGTAGGAAAAAGAACAATACTGAATAAAAACATACTACCAAACTATGCCCGATATAAATCATGTATAATACTGTAGAAAAAAAAAAAAAGGTCGCCTCTGGCGGAATTTATTTTTTTCCTGTGCGCTTTTTTGAAACACTCCAGTCCCAAAAGTACCCGGCACGTAGCTGTGGGACCGCCGCAGTCGGCTAAAAACAAAAGTGCTAAGCGAGCTGATTGGCTAGGTTTAGGATTTTTTTTTTTTTCGAGCGCGGTCGGTAGTGCAGAGCCGATTTTTATGCAAGTGTATTATTTAAATAATACAGCGTAGCCATTTTGCGTGGGCTTTTGATTTATTTGAAAAAGAATTTCTCCTCTCTCTCTTTTTTGTGCTTTCCAAAAGAAGGATTTATTTATTCTACTAAACCGAAAAAAATAATCCCAAAAATCAATCTGAAGTCCTGGCTACTTCATTTATTTATTCTTCATATTTATTCTTATATTTATTCTTAATGACCACGACTTCTCCACCTCCGACCCTCTCGTCCTCGTCCTCCAGCTACTCCTCTGAAAGCTCCTACGCCCCCTTGCCTGATTTATGGAACAACAGCTCCTCTTCTGCGGGCGCTGCCCACCACCATGCGTCTAAGCATTTCCCCATCACTTCTGGTGCTACTGCCACTGGTGCCGCTGCTACCACCTCCTCTTCCAAGGGCATCTTTCTTCCTCCATTGAACCTGCCCTCCACCACCTCCTCTCCCAACATCTCTGGATCTACCACTCCTACCGGGTCCTATCTCAGATCATCCGCCACTCCGACTCCAACGACAACGCTGTTTGGTGGCAAGGAATCGTCCATCTGGTCCACTTCAGGGTTCGGTCCAGTGTCCTCTGGCAGACCCAACACCAAGGTCCCCTTTACGGCTCCAGGAAGTGGTGCGGGTGCTGCGAGTGGTGCGGGTGCTGGTGGTGCTGCTGCTCCTCCTCATTTGCGAACTTCCCACACCACTCCGGGCACTCCGTTGGAAGAAGCTTTTTACCCGGCACCCATTGGATCGTCCGCTTCCAACTTCCCTCCTTCACTTGGAAGTGCTCATGGACTAGGGTTCAACATTCCTGAAAGCACCACGCCGCAACCGCAACCAGCATCCTATTTTGCTACCAACAATAGGGTGTCCTATCCACCCCCACATCAACCGGCCAGTGCCAGCGAATGGCAACAGCCACCGCCTCCCCCACCTTTGGGCTCTCACCACGGTTCGTCCACTAGTCTTCACCAGCAATTTCCAGGGGCCACAGGGTCTGCCACCACCTCGATTCGAAATACCCCGTTAACCGAGGAAAACTTGTATTTTGCTACCAACCCTTCGTTGATTAGAAAGGAGCAACACCATCACCACCAGCCACCGCAACAAGCTCCATTGGACGTTAATTTGGCCATCAATGCCGTTCAACAGTTGAATTTGACCTCCCACTCTCCGCCAATTGGCTCGCCCAGACAACCGGAACCTTCGGCCGTCACAACCACGACCCCACAACAGGTGGTTTCGGTCACTAGTCCTTCGGCTGGCAACTTGCAGCGAGAGTCGCCCAAATCCACTGCCTCGTCCTCTCCTTCATCCACCACGACAAAGCAATCCTCCAGTGGCAAGAAAAAGACCACTACTAACACTGACTTGTACAAGACCGAACTTTGCGCGTCCTTCATGTCGTCTGGAGGCCATTGTCCATATGGCGAGAAGTGCCAATTTGCTCATGGTGAGAAGGAGTTGAAGTTTATTGATCGTCCACCAAAGTGGAGATCCAAGCCTTGCCAGAACTGGGTTAAGAATGGCTCATGTTCGTATAATGCAAGATGCTGTTTCCGTCACGATTGAGATGGGGAGTTGGACGTTTGTATTAAGATTACATTGAAAGAGGACTGAAAATGAAAGAAAAATTAATTAAAAAAACCCGGACTGTTAGTAGCCTATCAGCAGGAGTATCAAAGAGGATTTAAAAAAACAAAAAAGAAAAAAAAAAAAAAAAATCAACAACTCTCCTTAAACCACAGTTGTTATTTATTTTTTATTTATAATCGTTAAAATAGTGTATAGTTAAAAGTAGTATTTATTATATAGAAATTTTCAATAAACTAAAATGTAAAAAAAAAAAATCCCCTTTGTGTCTGCGGTATTATCCCTGGACACTACCCAATTCCGTCTATAGCCCCAGCCCCACATTTTTGGTAACCCCTGGTTTTTAATTTACACGTGCGGCTCACATATACCGGCGGACGGGACCGCGGGGTCCGACGGTCGCCGTAGACGCTACTTTTGGCTGAAACTGGAAACATTGTCTTTTTGAGCTGAGGCGACGAAAAAGAAACAAATAATAAAAAAAGTGCAACAGGAACTCCGCTCAATCACAGGTTCCTTCATGTGTAACGCTTACGCACTAAATTCTGTTGAGTCGAGTGGGGGTGGCTATCGGGAGCCGAGGGCCGATCATACTTAAAGGATGCGTTGGGACACAAGTCGAGGGCATCCACAGAAGAGATAGAGATGGTGTCCATACTGATTGTGGGGGCTGGAGCGATAGGCCTCGTGTACGGCAATTACCTAAAGAAAGGACTTGGAGACAAGGTCCGGGTGGGTCTCGTGGCCCGGTCCAATTATGCCGCTTTGAAGGACAACGGCGGCGGATTTGTACTTCGAGAGGGCCAAGAACGGGAGAAATTCACTCCAGATGAGCTGTTGCGATCAAATGATCAATTCACTGGCGAAAAGTACGATTACATCGTCCTCACGACCAAAATTGTTCTTGATCAGGTTGTCACGGGTCTGGAACAATATGCCCATGAAGATACATTGATGGTCCTGACGCAAAACGGCGTCGACATTGAAGAACCCTATCGTAAGGCCTATCCGAACATGCCGCTAGTGTCGGCGGTGACTTACATTGCCACCAGCTTGACCAGTCCGATTGAGGCAACGCACTATTCCCCGTTCCTCAAGTTCAATGGCGGACTGGTGTTTATGGAAAAGGACTCAGAACGGTACCAAAAGTTCTACGCCAAGTTCAAACAGCTGGCCGAGGTCTCTGAGGAGAGCGGCGTCACTGCGTTCGACCTAAACGAGGACATCATTCAGGAGCGCTGGACCAAGATGCTGTGGAACGGCACCATGAACTCGCTCGCCGCCATCACGGACCTGTCCCTGAGCGAGCTCATGGAGGATCTCGGATATGTGGACATCATGCGCAAGGTCGCAATGGAGATCTACCGGGTCGGCGAGGCCTGTGTGGGCAAGGAGAACTGGGTGCCCGAGTCGGCCGTGGACGACATGATTGCGTTCACGAAGAAGACGCAGACGGCCTTTTCCGGGTTCGTGCCGAGTACCCTGCAGGATGTCCGCAAAGGACGGGAGATCGAGTACGAGGCCATCTGCGGTAATGTCATCTCGGCCGCTCGGCGGCACAACGTGGAGACGCCCCAGCTCGATCTCATCTATAAGCTCCTCGAGGCCGTCAACTACAGAATGAAAAAGCTGCAGAACGTACGCATGTAGCTCAATCTGAAGAGGCGGGTGAGGGCCGTTCGTGTGTGTGTTGCCTCCGGCGGCTTCTTTTTTTCTCCGAAAAAGAAGCAAAAAAAGGGAGCTCCGCTTCGCGGAGAGTGACTGTGTGTCAGTGCTTTTGCTTCTTTTCTAGAAAAGAAGGCCGCCCGCAGGGCTAATTGCCGTCAGCTGTCCGCCTCGCGGATACGCCAGTGCCTTTGCTTTTTTTTCAGAGAAGGCGGCCCGACCTCGACGCTCACCTCGGATACTACTCAATTGACGGCTATTGGATGGTGCGGCAGCACCCGTCGCCATAGTAGCTTGAAGCAGCTGGGGCCATCTGGAGAAGGCTTCTTCCGTTAAACGCGGTCTCGGCTTGGTACGGGTCCAATCTCGCCCAAAATGAGCGTGGTGAGCTCGGGTTCGGCCTCGGCGTGGAGGCGACCCACAGTGGTCACCACCACGCCCACCATTTTGAATGCGACCCAGGATCCGGAATAAAGCGAAAAGCGACGATCGTGAGCGGATAAGGTAGAAGGTCTAAGGGGGCGAAGGTCCGTAGGTCGTACGTGTCAGAGGCTCAGCAATTACGTTTGCCCGTCAATCAGTGATGATTAGAGCTGCATGAAATATATGCAATGCAGGTCAAGGCAACGGTGCATGGCACGCCCTTGTCAGCGAGCGTGTGATATGCGGGAGGGATACGAATTTTTTTTTTGTTTTTTTTTTCAGGGAGAGGCGACCTCCTCTGACCAAAAAAAAAAAAAGTTCCTTGTTCGACCAAACAACAAAGAACATTTTCACCATCAACAAGACTCAGTGACGCCGATCCGAGGAAAAATGACAGGATCCTCGATCCTGGCGAGTCTCAGGGAGCCGGTGGGGTTTAAAAAACGGTATGGATTGACGTTTTTTTTGAAAAATGGGCTAGGGCGAGATGGGATGCCAGGTTATGTAACTTTCCCAAAGGGGCAATGTGATGGTGTGCCCTGAATCGGGCTTTGGCGGAGAAGGCCTTATCGGGATGAAAGAGGGGTTCGGACCAGCAAGCATTGAGCCGGACCCAGCCAGGTTTGAACCAAGGAAATGGGCGAAATGGCGTTTTTTTTCTATCTGGAGAGGGATTTTTGTAAAAAATTTCAGTTAATTCCCGGGTGAAACATGACTGGGATTTTGGGTGAGGGATCGGCAATATATGCATGGGTGCTAGGATATTGGAGAGAATGGGTATGGAACCAGCATCGAGGTTGCTTCTTTGGGACGCTTTTGAGGCGATTTGCGAAGGGCAACCACGATTCAGGGCTGCTATAAATAACCGACCCTTTCCATCTTCCCCTGAAACTTTTTTTTTTTTTCCTCGTCCTCCTCACAAGTACACAAGTAATGTCATCCGGACAAGTCGACAAGCTGATGCAAGACCTAAAGCGTCTCAAAAGACAGCTCGACCTCATGGACCGCGAGCTCATCGATGCCACAAAGAAGTCCGCCGTCCACCAACAGATCCGACAGCTCCAAACACAAATCGCCGTGCTGCGATATCAGGGCTCCTAACTACTCCGTCTGCTAATCTTTTTTTTTTATTTATTTAATTAATCCAACTGACCTGTGATCACGCAAAACGAGACCTGTCGACGGCCTTCTTTGGCAACCACCAATCGGCTAGAAGCAAAAGCATTGGCCAACTCCGCGTAGCGGAGCTACCTTTTTTTGCTTCTTTTTCGGAGAAAAAAAGAAGCCGCCGGAGGCAACCACCACCACGCTCTTTTCTAGAAACGACACGAAAACACTCAACCACACACGGAGCCAGCGAGTGGCCTCTGTTCTAGAAAGGGTGCTACACGCTGACTAACGTCTGAGCGCTGGTGTGGGTCATGATCCCTGCAAAACCCACAGGCGGGGAGCCACACACGCCTACCCCCTATTTTTTTTTTTTTTTTTTTTTTTTTTTGAAAAAAAACGGTTTTTTTCGCTTAAGCGTGTGTCCCAATCCGGACGCGTGCATTCCCCCCGTTTTTATTTTATTTTATTTGGTGCCGACCACCGCCAAATAGAGACACGTGCGCAGCCGATCGCTGGATACGATGCCATTACCTCATGATTTTTTTTGGAACTGTCATGGAAAATAATGTTCTGCCGGAATACGTGTGGCAGGACCGCTCCCCTGTAATAATTGTGGCAATTATAATCAGACCACAGGGTGTGCGGATGGGCGACACAGTTGCCGCTTTTGCGCAGACAGGGGCCGTGCGGGTGGTAGGCCCTATAGCCCCACTTTCGCATTCCTGATCATCTCTGGGGTAATATGTAGAATTTTTAATAAACAAACAATATGGACGCACAATGTCGTAAGCGAAACGTGACGGGTTGTGTCTGTATATATATATATATATGGCCGCTGACCACCGCGTCCAACGCTGTAGTCAGCACACGCATTATGGCTCTCACCAGCTGGATATTTGCGCCTTCCCAAGAACAGATTGAAAAACAGCGGGTCCAGGAACGACTCCAGGTGCTGCAGGCAAAACAGCAGGAGCTGGATAAGCTACATCATGAACGCGAGTCTGTTGCCCAACGGGTCGAGAGGGAGCACAAATATCCAAACTACTTTTCTCAGGATCAAACGCGACTAATGATGATTAATCGACAGATTGATCGCGTCCACCAATCCATCAACAAGCTACAACAATGACCAAGCATCTATTTATTTATGAAACAAACACTAAACAATCTCAGATTGAGTTTTGGCGTTTTGGAAACACCATCACCACATTAAACCCAGCCAGACACAACAGTGACGGTGAGTATGATGGATGTCAAACAAACCCCTTCATCACTGATTGGTTTTAGTTGTGAAGTTTTCACAACCGCTCCCGGCGCCCTTTTATAGCGTCATGACGTAAATTACTGTAGTAAAATTGAGTATTTTTATATGTGTTGTGGTCGAGCACCTCGTTCGATTCTTGGGAAGGAAGCGAACGGAGGGAAAATTTAATCATAGTGTGGTGAAATGGAAATGATCAAACATCACTCATAATAGAAGCGAATTGGAAAAAAAGGTAAAATAAACGCAGAGCGGATTTCTCATTCACACTTTGTTGTATTATCCCCGGTTCGTTTTACGGAAACAAAAAAAAAAAAAAAAAAAAGAAATCTCTCTATTGTCCTTCTGACTCCGCTCACCTTGATATATATTGTGCAGAGAACCGTAAGTTTGTCTTTTTTTTTTTTCACCGCATCTAAGCGCCGTACTCTAACCTTGCTTTTTTAGGAGCCCATTTTATCATCATGAGTGCAGGCAGCTGGCCTCAATTGAGCCCGACCGCTCAATCAACACTACTAGACCCCTCGCCGAAAAATAGAATATCCATCATTCAATCGTTACCGGCAATCCAAGGTAAGTGCGATGCCCGTGCACTTCAAAACAACCGCTAACGATTTATAGACCCAAACTACAAGGAAATTGCCAATGTCCTCTTCTCCTTATACGCCCACTATCAGGACCAGCAGAGTAGAAAGGCTGTCGAGCTGGCGTTCCTGGAACTAATCGAGAAGGACAGCGCCCAGGTGTTGGAATCTTTCACTACAAACCTCAACAAGGTGACCTTGGCCAAGGAGGTCGCAGTAAACGACTTAATGACCCTCCTCGAATGGTCCAGTGCTGTCATTGCCCACTTCACAGATGTATCCGATAAACCCCATCTGCAATCGTTAATCAACTCCCAATCGGTTCTGCTGGAAAAGATCCTTGTTAAAGATACACACAAAAAGTCAAGACTCCAGGAATCGGCATTGAGAAACACAAAATCCTCAATTGCAAGCGGAATCACTCGCAATTTTGATCTCATCCATGTCTACCTGGATACACTCCTGGCCAAGTCCCACCCTCAGGCCCTGGCCCATTTCATCTCCTTGTGCTGTCTTGCAGGTGCTGCTATCGATATTCTTCCAACAACTCCAAATGCAAATAAGGTTGTTGAGGAGAAAAAGTCGGAAATTTATAATCTCTACATCCAAACCATTCTGGGTTCAAAGACCCCGCTGACCCAGACTGTGGCCGAATCATTCATCCCGTTCTTCAGTGACTACACAACTCAACAAGACTTTGATGAAACTCTGGTTCCTGCGTTGGCAAAATCAATGCTCCGGGCACCAGAGGTTGTTCTTGTCCACATCGTGCCCACATTGATTGCCAACTTATCCGCGCTTGTGGACGTTTCCAAGGCTCTGCAGGACAAATTGCTGTCGTCATTTTTGTCCGGTTTTGGTTCCTCCAACGTGGTCCTTCGTGATGCAGCCCTCAAGACATTGTCCATCTGTTTGGCTCATTGCTATTCCGGAGAAATTCTAGATGCAATTTCAAATAGCATTCACACTGCGTTAAAAAAGATCACCTCGGCCGATCAAAGAATTTATTATGGCAAGGCATTGTCGTTTATTCCTTGTGCTGAGTCTCGGGCCAAGTCCTTGCCAGCTGGAGTTCTACCAACTGTTGCAAAGGAGGTGAATGAAAGCGCTCTTGAACAATTGACCAAGGCTCTGTCCAAACATGTTATTTTCGGACTCACTGCTGGCGTCGAGCCAGAAAAACCCGTTTTGGACGGCATTGTTAAAGGCCTGGCTGATAAAAAAGCCAATCTTAGAAAATACTGGATTTGCTCCATTGTTAGAGAATTGTTGGAAGTGAAGGAGGCCAATGAACAAGTGTCTGCGTTCATTGACGCAGTTGCCAAACCTCTTCGAACAACGTTTGACGAAGTCATTGCCAATCCAGCAAGCGCCGTTCAAAATAAGATTGTGACTGCTGGTTTTGCCTATGTGGTGTTCAACTACAAATGTCTTCTTCTGGGCAACGCTGCTGGCAATGAAAAAACCCTATTATCCTCTTTACAATCGGTCAATTCTAAGCAACCTTTGCTCTCTTTCAGAAGTATCAGCAAGCTGTCCTCTGAGGAAGAATACTTTTGGGCTATCAAGGCTTCGCAAGCAGTTTCAAATGTCGTTCGTGAAAACGACACTACTGGTGACATCTGGGCGTCAAATTGGATCTTTTTCTGCATTTCCAAGACAGTTCCATTTGACAGTAGAAGGTTAGCTCTTTCCGAACTTAGGGAGTTGTATGAAAAGTCTCCACAACACATTGGTCCGATTGTTATTTCTGGTATTTATAAGGCTCTAAACGGCGAGCAGGAAGATGAGATCCCAACCAATAATCTTCAAGTAATCTCTTCCACTCTGTTCTCGCAATCGAAGCAACCTATCGACGTGGAGACATTAGAAGCACATTTGGCTGATCTTGCAGTTGCATCTCACAGCACTGGTGCCCATCCGAAATCTGGTTGGATCGGACTCGTGCTTCGTGCATCTGTTGATCCCGGTGCTCTTGTTGAAAAGTACAATGATAGAATTATGGATCATGCATTAAAATTGGCAGAAGAGTCAAAAGCTCTGTTCGAGGCATCTTGCCGTACGGTTGCAACTCTTTCTTTTATCAGACCAGATTTGATTACGCCAAAGATCAACTCTATCCTTGACAGTGATTTGGATTGTACCGCGATTAGCAACCACGCCTCATTTGATATCAAAATCTGGGAATCACCAGAAGGAGAAATTGTTCAAGAGGATGAACCGGAAAAGAAGCGATTTGTTGAGAACAAGAATTCCAAGGACTACAAGCAAAACAAGTGGGAAGAAGATTTGAAAAAGGAGATTGCGTCCAAAAAGGCTGCTGAAGCAAAGGTCGCGGCGAACAAGCCAAGGAAGTTGACAAAGGAAGAACAGGAACATTTGGCTCAACAGCAGGCCGTCCGAGAAAATGTTAAAGCGGTTGTTTCCAGGTTGAATCGTGGGCTCGGAATCCTACAATCTCTATCTAAAGATGCTCAAAAGGTTGACAATGGTATCGAGGCATGGTTTCCTGAATCGTTCAAAAAGCTTAACCAGGTTCTTGCAAACACTAACGCCGATCGCGTCGTTGGCAAGGAGGCCACTAAGACAGTTATAGACTTATCGCACTGCCTGTCTTCCAGGCTTGAGTTGATGAGACCATTTGTTGGTATTGCATTGTTGCGTTCTCTGTATTCCGATAAACATTTGGACTCCAATATGGTCGAAGAACCGCTCAAGGAACTCGTCAACAGAATTCTATACCGTGTCAAGTTCCTCAGTGATCAGCGTCCACTAAATTCAACCACCATCACTTTTCTCGTTCCATTACTCCTCCGGATCCTTTATGGAACAAAGGGTAGAGGTGGAATCGATGCTAAGGATGAAGAAGAGATTGAAGAGCAAACTATTTTGGCACTGGATATTATCTCCGCGCATTCGGAAGAATTCAAAGATCCTGCGACACCACGAAATGATCTCCTATTCAACATGATTAGACTGATGCAGGGCAATCCTAACAAGGCGAAGCAAGCCAAGGAATGCTTCATGTCTCTTGTTCAGAGCGTATCCATCAATTATACGAAGGAAGAACTCTCTACTCTATTGAGTGGAGTGGTTTCTGGTGAAATGTTTGTCAGGACTGCCGTCTTGGAAGCCATTGATGCGGAATTGGATATTTCAGATCTCAAGTTTTCCAGTGAAATATTTGTGGCAAAGTTCTATGATGAGCATGTCAATTCTGATCTGGCCGATGAAATTTGGCAGGAGAATGAGCTTTCAATCGTGGACACGTCGGATGCTGCGAATTCAGTGATGAAGACATTAACATCTGACTATTCAAGCTTACGGATGTCAAGTGCTCGCGCATTGGCACAAGTTGTTGCGGAAAATCCAGACGAACGGTTTCAAATGGTTTATGAAAAATTGCTTGATATGTTCCGAGAAAAGACTAAAGATCCTGAACCGGTCTATGACAAATTTGGCATTGCGATTAAGATTGACCACCGAGATCCTTGGGAAGCTAGAAGCGGTTGTGCCTCTGCTCTAAAAGAATTGGCTCAATTCTTTACTTCTGACGCTGTCATTTCCCTCTTCCAATTCTTGATCACAGATCCTGCTGCGCTTGGTGATAAGAATGATGCAGTTAGACAGGAATGTCAAGCAGCTGGGTTGGCTGTTATCAAATCCCATGGTTTGGCAAATGTCGAACAGCTTATCCCGGTTTTTGAAGCCTATCTCGCGAAGCCAGACAGCGAAACCCAAGATGAGATTAGTGAGTCGGTAATTATTCTTTATGGCGCGTTGGGCAGACACTTGCAATCGGATGATCCTAGATTGATCAAGATTGTCGATCGTCTGGTTGCAACTCTGGACACTCCTTCGGAGGATGTCCAAGTTGCTGTTTCTGACTGCCTCGCTCCCTTGGTTAAGTTCTTCAAGCCAAGTTTGCAAGACTATATTGATAAGGTTTCAAACAAATTGTTATCTGGCGAAAAGTTTGCTGAGAGACGTGGCGCTGCATATGGTTTGGCTGGATTGGTTAAAGGTGCTGGTATTTCGTCTCTGTCTGATTACGACATCATTCGAACTTTGACTGAAGCTTCGGAAGACAAGAAGGATCCAAAGAAACGTCAAGGTGCACAATTTGCTTTTGAATGTCTCTCTCAAGGTCTTGGAAAGTTCTTTGAACCATACGTTATTGATCTCATTCCTCTGATTCTTGCTTCTCTTGGTGATAGCGTTGCAGAGGTTCGTGAAGCCGCTACGTACTCGTCCAGAATGATCATGAGGAACACAACTGGCTATGGTGTTAAGAAGTTGATTCCTTTGACTCTGGAAAATTTGGATCAAACTGCTTGGAGATCAAAGAAGGGTGCTGTTGAACTGCTGGGTTCCATGGCCTATTTGGATCCACAACAGCTTTCGTCTTCATTGTCTACTATTATTCCAGAAATTGTTGGTGTGCTTAATGACACACACAAAGAAGTTCGAAATGCGGCCAGCCAGAGTCTTAAGCGCTTTGGTGACGTCATCAAGAACCCTGAAATTCAAGCGTTGGTTCCAATTTTGATCAAGGCTATTGGTAACCCTACGAAGTACACAGATGAGGCTCTTGACGGTCTATTGAAAACCCAATTTATTCATTATATTGATGCACCATCTCTGGCGCTTGTTGTGCATGTTCTCCACAGAGGTTTGAAAGACAGATCTGCGGCTACGAAGAAGAAGGCTTGTCAAATTGTCGGTAACATGTCCATTTTGACCGACGCCAACGATCTTGTGCCGTACCTTGATGAAATGGTTAACGAACTGGAAGTTGCTATGGTTGACCCAGTGCCTGGTACTAGAGCCACAGCTAGTAGAGCATTGGGCTCTTTGGTTGAGAAGTTGGGCGAAGAACAATTCCCAGATTTGATTCCAGGATTGCTTTCTACGTTGAAGGATGAGACCAGAGCTGGCGACAGACTTGGTTCTGCTCAAGCATTATCTGAGGTGGTCTACGGTCTCGGTATTAGGAAACTGGACGAGCTGTTGCCAACAATTCTTCAAAGCTGTACCAGTCAAAAATCTTGGGTCCGGGAAGGTTTTATGCCATTGATGATTTATTTGCCTGCATGTTTTGGTACTGCCATGAGTCCATATTTAAGCCAAATCATTCCACCAATTTTGAATGGTTTGGCTGATACGGTCGATAGTATTAGAGACACTTCTCTTAAGGCTGGTAGGTTGTTGGTAAAGAATTACTCCACTAAGGCGGTTGACTTGTTGCTGCCAGAGCTTGAGAGTGGTTTGACCAATGCTAACCACAGAATCAGACTGTCTTCTGTTGAACTTACTGGTGACCTTCTTTACCAAGTCACTGGTATCAACAGCAGTGGTGGTGATGAACAAGACTCTGCGATTTCCGGTAGCGCCAACAAGGCATTGATTGAAGTTCTTGGACAAGAACGCAGAGATAGAGTTCTCGCTGCGATCTTCATTTGCAGATGCGATACATCTGGCCAAGTTCGTACATCTGGTATTGAGGTTTGGAAGAGTCTTGTTGCTAATACTCCTCGTACTGTGAAGGAGATCTTGCCAACATTGACACAACTTGTTATTAAGCGATTGGCCAGTTCTGACGCTGAGCACAGAAACATTGGTGCTCAAGCATTGGGTGACTTGGTTAGAAGAGTTGGGTCCAACGCCATGTCTGAGTTGCTACCAACTCTTGAAGATGGCCTGCACTCCAATGACAGCGATGCTAAACAAGGTATTTGTATCGCATTGTGTGAGCTTATCCAATCGTCTCCACCAGAAGCTTTGGATGAGTATCAGAAGACTATGATTAGAATCGTCAGAGGTGCATTGGTTGATAGCGATTCTGGTGTTAGAGAAGCTGCAGCGCAAGCGTTTGATGTGTTGCAAGAAACTATTGGGGATGCGGCTGTTGATCAAATCATGCCGGATTTGATTTCTTCCATGCAATCTGGCGACAGAGATGAAGCTGACAATGCATTTGCAGCATTGAAGGAAATGATGGCAACAAAGAGCAATGTGGTGTTCCCAATTTTGATTCCAACCTTGTTGGCCCCACCAATGAACGCCTTCAAAGCCAATGCTTTGGGATCTTTGGCCACAGTTTCTGGTACTGCGTTGTATAAGCGCCTCACATCTATCATCAATGCTCTGTTCGATGCTGTGGTTGAACCAGGTGAAGATGTCGAACAAATTGACCAAGCTTTGGATACTGTTCTTTTGTCTGTTGTACACGAAGAAGGGACCCATATCTTGATGCAGCACTTGTTATCCTTGGCCAAGCATGAGGATGGAAGAAAGCGAGAGGCAACTTTCCGACACATGGCATTGTTCTTTAAGGAAACTGCTCTTGACTATTCCGTTTATACTCAAGATTGGGTTGGCATTTGCATTACTGCGTTAGATGAGAGGGATGAAAAGGTTGTCAAATCCGCTTGGACTGCTTTGCAGGCGCTTGTTAGTAAGCTTTCGAAGGAAGAACTGGAACGTTTGGTCAAGAGCACACGGCAAGCCTTGCGAACAACTGGTAGTCCAGGACAAGACTTGCCAGGTTTTGCGTTACCAAAGGGACCAAACTGTGTCTTGCCAATTTTCCTTCAAGGGCTCATGTATGGTTCCAGTGAAGAAAGAGAACAGGCCGCATTGGGTATTGCGGATATCGTTGAAAGAACGAGCACCGACAACCTCAAGCCATTTGTTACTCACATGACTGGTCCATTGATCCGTACAATTGGTGAACGGTTCCCATCCGATGTCAAGGCGGCCATTTTGTATACTCTGAATGTGTTGTTGACGAAGATTCCTGCATTCCTGAAGCCGTTCTTGCCTCAGTTACAACGAACTTTTGCCAAGTCCTTATCTGATCCATCGAATGAGATTTTGCGAAACAGAGCGGCAAAGGCGTTGGGAACTCTTATCACTTTGCAGGCAAGAATTGACCCATTGGTGACTGAGTTGATTAATGGTGCAAAGTCGTCCACTGATGAAGGTGTGATTATTGCAATGCACAATGCACTATGTGAAGTTGTGACAAAGGCAGGAAAGAATCTGAGTGCAGCATCAAAAGATAGTCTGGTTTCATTTATCAAGGAGCAAGTCCCAGATACACGTGAAGGTGAGTTTAATTTTTTTTTTTTTTTTTTTTTTTTTTTTTTTTATATGCTAACGTCTTTTAGACAAAAAACTCATTCTATTGGCTAAGACCATTGGAGGTGTTGTTGGTGTATTGGATGATGCGGAAGCAAATAAGATGATCAAGAGCCTAATTTCGCAGGAGAACGAAAAATTCGGCATGTTGGCAATTAATGCAGTTTTGAAGGATGCACAGGAGAAGGTTCGAGCCAACAATATCGGCGGTGAAATTAGTGAATATTTGATTGAGCGAGCTGAGCGAGAACAAGCTTTCATGTCTGAAAATGCAGTTGTCGGGTTAGGCAAGTTGGTGTTAAGCGCAGAAGATAATTCTTTGTCCAATGATGAGGAAATAATGACTGAGCTGTCTAAGTGCATGGCCAAGAGTGTTTCAAAGAGTCCTGATTCTAGAAGACTTGCGTTGGTGGTTGTTCGAACAGTTGCCAGAAAACGGTATGAGTTTGTGGAACCATATATCGATCAACTTGTTCCAGCCATCTTTGCATGTGTCCGGGATTCCATTATCCCGGTGAAACTTGCAGCTGAAAAGGCATACATCACTCTTCTGAAGTTGACAGAGGAGTGTGAAGATGATCCTCCTGCCAGTACGTTTGAGAGTTGGTTGGCTCAGGCCAAGGAAAAGCAAGTTGTTCCAGCTCAGCAGCAGCGATCGATTCAAGATTACACCAGACGTGTTGGGTTGAGACTCGCCCGGTCCGAGAAAGAAAGGATCGATGCCGGTGGTGACGACGAAGCTGTCTTCAGTGATAGATATGAAGACGAAGTTGAGATATGGGCCATCGGTAGCGTGGAAAATGAACAAGACGAGCGTGCTTGAATGTTATAATATATTATCTTTTGAATGACATAGGAGTGTAATACGGCTCAGAAATAATTTTTTTTTTTTTCAAGATTTCGTGCTCCTTCTCTCTGAGGAAAGAGGGTTACCAAATGTAGTGAAACTCATCGCCCCCACTTGAAAATCCGAAAAGAGATGATGATAATCCGGGGATTACTTGTTACGGTATACAGCTACCCCTGATTTAGATTTTGCACGATCTGGGGCGGGATCGACAATAGATTAACCGAAAAGAGATTGTACGGGGAAATAACAGTGCAGAAAAAAAGAAGTCAAATAAATTATATTAAGAGAAAACGATTAATTTATCTTTTAGTGTTTATTCGTGTTTTTGCGATATTTTTTCAGTCTTGATAATATTTGAAACAAAACCAACATGTCTATAA